>CABFOW010001100.1:0-24475 GCA_902141385.1 Timema californicum | reverse complement strand
CACACACGCCAGTTCCGTATGACGGGTTCTCTGATCTGCAGGTAGAACTGTCAGAATTCCTACAGTCCAATCATCCAAAAGATTGGCCGGCCAGCCACTCAATACACGTCAGTTCCGTCTGACGGGTGCTCTGATCTGCAGGTAGAACTGTCAGAATTCCTACAATCCAACAATCCAAACGATTGGCCGGCCAGCCACTCAATACACGTCAGTTCCGTCTGACGGGTGCTCTGATCTGCAGGTAGAACTGTCAGAATTCCTACAGTCCAACAATCCAAAAGATTGGCCGGCCAGGCACTCAATACACGTCAGTTCCGTCTGACAGGTGCTCTGATCTGCAGGTAAAACTGTCGGAATTCCATCAGTTCACAAGATTGGCTGGCCAGCCACCCAATACACGTCAGTTCCGTCTGATGGGCGCTCTGATCTGCAGGTAAAACTGTCGGAATTCCATCAGTTCAAACAATTGGCTGGCCAGCCACCCAATACACGTCAGTTAGGCCTTACAGACTTCAACTTGCCAGGCTGAAAGGAAGATGAAACTCTACGTGTTTGGTGGGCCTTACTGACCAAGCAATAGCATGCATCTTACAACTGTATTATCTTCCTGATTTCCATTATAATATCGTTACTTCACGGTTTACTAAATAAAAGTCTGGTCCGCTCCACTATATACCATAATTCAACTCATAAACACTTTGACTTATTTATCCAATATACTTATCGCGGAGTCAACTCAGCATCATTTGATTGAAATTTTGGTGGATACTTGTGCTTTAGTGTCAATCTTTTCTGGGCTGATTAGCTTATGACAGTAAAGTAGGGGGTAGTTTATGGTGCGGATCTTGACAATTATACTAAAATGTTTTTTTCCCTGAAAAAAATCTCAACTATTTCATTTTCTTATAATAGCCTAACAAATAACCGATCACGGTATTTCTGATCACACTAAAATATTATTGGAAGTACTTCATATATTAGACTAGAGAGTTCACAAGACTCAAAAGATCGACTTTTAATGACAATGTAGTTTTCTAATTTATTTGACTGAAATTTGCCTCAAGATTGACCTGCTCTAAATATATGTATACATATATATGACTTGCATTACATTTTGCTACCTTTGATGAAAGGTTCAGAGTTACATTAGCCTCATAGCTTCTTTGGTGCTGACTGACAGATCACAGCTGACAGCCGACGGCTTTTAAAAGTTTATTATTATTATTATTATTATTATTATTATTATTATTATTAGCACCGTGTCTTACTACCCGTTCGGGTTGTACGCACTTACGCTAATGTGTAATGGTAGGGTGATTGTGAGATGAAATGGAGGACCTACAGTTTAACGTGGAATCCGAACCACGGTGGAGGCCTGGCATTCCCCACATTCACAAGATGTCTTGTCAGAGGTGAAGGAAGGGTTTGTTAATCAGATAAATCTGTGCCGGGACCAAGGATTGAACCCTGGCCGCAAGCATAGAAGTCTGACACCTTACCCCTAGACCACCAGTTCACCATTTTTAAAAGTTACCAAAACAAATTATGTATCCCTACGCCGAACCATATGATCTGTAAAAACATGTGTTTAGCAGCTGTCATATATGACGGTCAAAATTTAGGTATATACCTAAATGTTGATTGTCAGAAGTCAGCTGTGAGCTGTCAGTCAGTACCAAAGAAGCCACGGGGCTACTGTAGAAACCCACCCTTGTGCAATAGGTGGTAGTATTCCACATATAATACTCCCCTCCACCATTAGTGATGATACAGGTGAATTTCCTTTACTTTTCCTCCTCTTTCCTACAGCTTATATTAAGTTATTATTACATTACCTATTATATGACACTATGAAGTCAAAATCTCATTGCCGAACTTACAAAAGTATACCATCCATCCCTATCTTGAGCTAGTACCGTCCAGGCCACCTCATTACAACCTATTCTTCTATCTTGAGCCAGAGGCACCTTATTACAACCTATTCTTCTATCTTGAGCCAGAGGCACCTTATTACAACCTATTCTTCTATCTTGAGCCAGTTCCGTCCAGGCCACCTCATTACAACCTATTCTTCTATCTTGAGCCAGAGGCACCTTATTACAACCTATTTCTATCTTGAGCCAGTTCCATCCAGGTCATCTCATTATAACCTATTCCTCTATCTTGAGCCAGTTCCGTCCAGGCCACTTCATTACAACCTATTCTTCTATCTTGAGCCAGAGGCACCTTATTACAACCTATTTCTATCTTGAGCCAGTTCCATCCAGGTCATCTCATTATAACCTATTCCTCTATCTTGAGCCAGTTCCGTCCAGGCCACTTCATTACAACCTATTCTTCTATCTTGAGCCAGAGGCACCTTATTACAACCTATTTCTATCTTGAGCCAGTTCCATCCAGGTCATCTCATTATAACCTATTCCTCTATCTTGAGCCAGTTCCGTCCAGGCCACTTCATTACAACCTATTCTTCTATCTTGAGCCAGAGGCACCTTATTACAACCTATTTCTATCTTGAGCCAGTTCCATCCAGGTCATCTCATTATAACCTATTCCTCTATCTTGAGCCAGTTCCGTCCAGGCCACTTCATTACAACCTATTCTTCTATCTTGAGCCAGAGGCACCTTATTACAACCTATTTCTATCTTGAGCCAGTTCCATCCAGGTCATCTCATTATAACCTATTCCTCTATCTTGAGCCAGTTCCGTCCAGGCCACTTCATTACAACCTATTCTTCTATCTTGAGCCAGAGGCACCTTATTACAACCTATTTCTATCTTGAGCCAGTTCCATCCAGGTCATCTCATTATAACCTATTCCTCTATCTTGAGCCAGTTCCGTCCAGGCCACTTCATTACAACCTATTCTTCTATCTTGAGCCAGAGGCACCTTATTACAACCTATTTCTATCTTGAGCCAGTTCCATCCAGGTCATCTCATTATAACCTATTCCTCTATCTTGAGCCAGTTCCGTCCAGGCCACTTCATTACAACCTATTCTTCTATCTTGAGCCAGAGGCACCTTATTACAACCTATTTCTATCTTGAGCCAGTTCCATCCAGGTCATCTCATTATAACCTATTCCTCTATCTTGAGCCAGTTCCGTCCAGGCCACTTCATTACAACCTATTCTTCTATCTTGAGCCAGAGGCACCTTATTACAACCTATTTCTATCTTGAGCCAGTTCCATCCAGGTCATCTCATTATAACCTATTCCTCTATCTTGAGCCAGTTCCGTCCAGGCCACTTCATTACAACCTATTCTTCTATCTTGAGCCAGAGGCACCTTATTACAACCTATTTCTATCTTGAGCCAGTTCCATCCAGGTCATCTCATTATAACCTATTCCTCTATCTTGAGCCAGTTCCGTCCAGGCCACTTCATTACAACCTATTCTTCTATCTTGAGCCAGAGGCACCTTATTACAACCTATTTCTATCTTGAGCCAGTTCCATCCAGGTCATCTCATTATAACCTATTCCTCTATCTTGAGCCAGTTCCGTCCAGGCCACTTCATTACAACCTATTCTTCTATCTTGAGCCAGAGGCACCTTATTACAACCTATTTCTATCTTGAGCCAGTTCCATCCAGGTCATCTCATTATAACCTATTCCTCTATCTTGAGCCAGTTCCGTCCAGGCCACTTCATTACAACCTATTCTTCTATCTTGAGCCAGAGGCACCTTATTACAACCTATTTCTATCTTGAGCCAGTTCCATCCAGGTCATCTCATTATAACCTATTCCTCTATCTTGAGCCAGTTCCGTCCAGGCCACTTCATTACAACCTATTCTTCTATCTTGAGCCAGAGGCACCTTATTACAACCTATTTCTATCTTGAGCCAGTTCCATCCAGGTCATCTCATTATAACCTATTCCTCTATCTTGAGCCAGTTCCGTCCAGGCCACTTCATTACAACCTATTCTTCTATCTTGAGCCAGAGGCACCTTATTACAACCTATTTCTATCTTGAGCCAGTTCCATCCAGGTCATCTCATTATAACCTATTCCTCTATCTTGAGCCAGTTCCGTCCAGGCCACTTCATTACAACCTATTCTTCTATCTTGAGCCAGAGGCACCTTATTACAACCTATTTCTATCTTGAGCCAGTTCCATCCAGGTCATCTCATTATAACCTATTCCTCTATCTTGAGCCAGTTCCGTCCAGGCCACTTCATTACAACCTATTCTTCTATCTTGAGCCAGAGGCACCTTATTACAACCTATTTCTATCTTGAGCCAGTTCCATCCAGGTCATCTCATTATAACCTATTCCTCTATCTTGAGCCAGTTCCGTCCAGGCCACTTCATTACAACCTATTCTTCTATCTTGAGCCAGAGGCACCTTATTACAACCTATTTCTATCTTGAGCCAGTTCCATCCAGGTCATCTCATTATAACCTATTCCTCTATCTTGAGCCAGTTCCGTCCAGGCCACTTCATTACAACCTATTCCTTTATCTTGAGCTAGTTCTATCCAGTCCACCTCATTACATCTTATCTATTTTAGGTCCATTCTAATGTTATCCTCCCATCCACTTCACGTACTTCCCATTGTAGTCCACCAGACATAACTACCCTAACAATATAATTACTAACAACTAATTTATTAATGATAAAAATTAATTACATTGTAAGTAACAATAATAATAGTACTTTAGCTCAAATTTGTTTCTATATTGAAGGATGAAAAGAGTTTTTTTTAATAACCATCCAAAATTTCAAATTAATTATTCTCATTCAGCTTAACTGTTTTATACTTATTTTCCAGCTCAAATTAATTATTCATTCCTTTCTGACCAATTTCCCTCTCCCTTAAATATACAAGGTGAGGAAGCCTGGGCTGTGGTGTGGAATGGGTGGGTTAGAAAATTGAAGGAGTCAAGAGAAGGGGGTTAAAAGAAAAGGGGTTGTTTCCTCCCCCTCTCAACCCATCGTGACGCCGGTTGAGCGTGACAACACTTGACCGCTTTATTCGCTGTGGTCAACATTTTACTTCCATCCTTCTCTTTTTTCCCCCTTTCTTTCTCTTCTGGCATTCATCACTCCACACACACACAAGGACAAGAGAGGGTAGAGAACGGGTTGAAGAGAGGTGGGGAGGGGTTGGAAGAGACAGAGGAGACGACACTCAAAATGGAGCTTTAATTCGATTCTAAAAAAAAAAAAATCATTATAGGAGTATACAAGCGCTTGCCTGACTTCACTTAATTCAATCTGTGTTTTCATTTACTCGTCAGTATGGGGTCATACAGGCGTGTATAGAGAAGAGAACTTAGTTTAGTTACGAGGGAGTGGTATGTAGGTGGAGGGGGTCGAGCCCCCCCCCCCCCCCCCCCCTCAATACCCTTCAACCGGTGGGCACAACTGATTCAATATTTTCCGTGCAAGATCTTTTGAAACATTATTTACTCTTGCCTCCTTTACTCCTTTCTCTTTCTATATTTTGTGTTTCACTCGGGTATCTCTCTCTCTCTCTCTCTCTCTCTTGGTATTTCTTTTTGTTTTAATGATGAGTCTCAAACGAATGAGGCCGATACCACGGGTTGAATTATATTTGTTTAAAAACAGACATGAAATAAAGTTGAATGAAACAACGATTTGTTTTAGAAACATATTTATAGTACGTATTTAAAAGTATATATATTAAACCTGTGTGAATCGACAATTCTCAATTTCGAATCAAAATCGAATCTCATTCTTAAAAAAAAAAAGGAAGTTCGAGTAGAGTACGAATTTAGCCTCATGACTACAAACATTTCGAGTATTATCTGAATTGAATCCCAGGCCAATCCACTCGAAACCTAGTAGAATCCCACGCTTTAAAGGGATTGTATGGAATATTTTATTTAAAAAATATGTTGAGATCCGAATTGAATAATATATTTTAATCATACTATTTATTATATTGTTTCAAATCAAATCTGTGTTGAATATTTTACTTCGTTAAGTTTCTAAATCCAATCCAATAATAATAATATTAATAATATTTAGCACCGCGTCTTACTACCCGTTCGGGTTATACGCTTTAAATACTAACTACGCTAATGGGTTAGGAATTGGGAGGGTTGAATTAGAGGAAGTGAACCCGCATTTGCGTGGAGGGAGAGTGGAAAACCATTTAGGAAAAACCACACCCAGTTCACCCGACCGAGATTCGAACTTCGATCTCCCCGTCCTCAGCAGTCGAGCTCTACACGACAAGCGCGTTAGCCAACTACGCCACCGAGGCGGGTAATCCAATAATAAATATTTCAAAAATGGTTGATAAGGATTTTAGATACGTTTTAGTTTTTCTATAAAAATAAATTAATCAATTGTGTAATAACCTCAAAAGGTGATAAATCAACTAAAGATCAAATCAATTTTTTCATTATATTGCAGAGGTTGATTAATTTTTACTAAAATGTGAGCCTAGCTTCCTTTATTAAATACTATAAAACATACTATATTTACTGTTCTAAGCAACTGTCCTCCACGTGATTCCTATACGACATGAAATTCAAGTTAATTGCTCTCTTCACTATAAAACACAGCTGGTTTCCAGTCTGATAAAATTAATTAATTAAGAAATCATGAATTACAGATTAAAATTTTGAACTAAGCACATCGAATTCAAATATAGGATTCATCTAGATTCGAAATTTCAAATCAAATCCGAATATTCCTCTATCAATATTCAAAATATCGAATCCGAATCTTAGTAGTATTCGGATTCGGATTCGAAATTACGAAGGTTCGCACAGGCTCAATACATATGTGAATGTATATAAATAAAAGTATTTTGGCTAGATACATATGTATATATATCATATATTTATAGGCTCTAAATGGGTGGAGAGTGGTGATGTGAAGAAAGAAAAGAATAATTAGAGGTTTCAAAATGGTTGTAGCTTTCACAAGAGCAAAGTTTTGAAACCTATGTGCTCTTTGTTATGGGGGAAAAAAAAGTAACGTCAAGTTATTAAATGAATTTATGGTCAAAGTGCAGATTAATACTATAACTAGGCTTATAGTATATTATAATTAATAGTAAATTAAATCTATGAAAGAAATTTATTTTTAATACCCTTATCATGTCTGTATTTTCATTATTAATACATTTAACACAAGTGCTATGGACCTTTTCGTTTTATTTACTTAGGATTTTTGAGTGTGGATCTACTTTTTAAAGATGCAGATAATATAAGTACGCTACACGACTTACAAATTACCTTACCCTAGGTCAGTTTGTCTAACACTACACATCCCGCCTTAGTGCATAAGTACAGTAGATATCTACTAATTTGATAGAAGAACGTACATTTTTCAAGTAGTTTTATGATTAAATTATAAAAAATATTATAATTTATTTTAAAAATCCTACCCGCATACTTGGACACATAGAATAACGGATAAGTCTTGTCTGGTATAATGTGGTGCTATGAAGAGGTCTGGGTTTAAATCCCAACTGGGTGTCCTGAGGTGTTTTTCCATTAATGGTTTCTTCACGTTCGCTCCATGCAAATGCAAATTGTAATATAAATAAAATAGAATTTGTTACGTGTGTTTTTTTTTGTGTTTGTGTGTGTGTGTGTGTGTGTCATTAGACGCAAGAACTCCAAAATTAACAAACTTAGAAAGCCGAAAATTGGCCTATATGTTTAGGGGATTCTGAGGGTGTAAGAGATGGGTGTGTTTTTTTTTAAACGCTTACGTATATGTGAGACTGGTGACTTTAACCATGTGAACAACGTTAAATTTTCTCTCGATAGGTACTGTTTAATATTGTGTAGGCTATATTTGTCTTCTATAAAACGTTATCGCTTAGGAGTAATTTAATCTTTTAATCTAAAGAAGACAGAAGAAATTTTAATCATACATCTATAGACAAAAAATGGTAGTTTGGTTTGATGTTTTGCATTCATATTAGCAAGTAAAATCGTTATATTAAATTTATATTGATAGTAATAATTATATTCTAACATTTCCTATTGACAGTCATTTGATTAAGATCATATTTAATTTTACTTTTTCATCAATCATTTTGAGTATATGCCCTAGACTAGGTAGCCACCTAATCGGGAAACTTCACAACCAAGAAACATAGAAAGAAAAGACATGGCTTATTTAACATAACTTTAGGCTGTGCACCTTGGACGTATCTTCTTTACATTTAAGTAATAGTCAGAGATCAAAGCTTTAGATCACTTGACAGTTGGTGGTTAGCTTTGTAGCCTTTAGGAATAAATACTCACCATTATGTATCTGCGTGAATAAAAATGATGGGGGTGACCTGGTGGTCTAGGGGTAAGATGTCAGACTTCTATGCTGGCGGCCGGGGTTCGATCCCCGGTCCCGGTAAAGATTTATTTGACTACCAAACCCTTCCTTCACCTCTGACAAGACATCTTGTGAATGTGAGGAATGCCAGGTCTCCACCG
Source organism: Timema californicum (assembly GCA_902141385.1). Taxonomy (NCBI): domain Eukaryota; kingdom Metazoa; phylum Arthropoda; class Insecta; order Phasmatodea; family Timematidae; genus Timema; species Timema californicum. The sequence continues at coordinate 16,042 of CABFOW010001100.1, read as the reverse complement.
TGGTTCGGATTCCACGTTAAACTGTAGGTCCTTCATTTCATCTCACTATCACCCTACCATTACACATTAGCGTAAGTGCGTATAACCCGAACGGGTAGTAAGACGCGGTGCTAATAATAATAATAATAATAATAATAATAAAAATGATTGGTACTGTACTGTTAAGGTTGTCTTGTCCTTTTGGGTACAGCTTCAAAATATTATTATTATTATTATTATTATTATTATTATTATTTAGCAACGTGTCTTACTGTAAGGTTTGAATCCTACAGGTTATACACATTTTAATTGAAAAGAACATAGTTTAAACAACATATAGATTTATTAATAGAAAAAACAATAGTTGATAATATAATAATATTTAGCACCGCGTCTTACTACCCGTTCGGGTTATACGCTTTAAGTACTAATTACTCTAATGGATTAGGAATTGGGGAGGTTTAATTAGAGGAAGTGAACTCGCATTTGCGTGGAGGGAGAGTGGAAACCCATTTAGGAAAAACCACCCCCAGTTCACCCGACCGAGCTTCGAACCTCGATCTTCCCGTCCTCAGCAGTCGAGCTCAACACGACAAGCGCGTTAGCCAACTACGCCACCGAGGCGGGTAATAGTTTAGAAAACAATGGTTTACAATAATATAGTTGGAAAAGCGTATGGATTTTGATCCAAACAGTTAGGCTTGAGAATTGAGACTGTGGCTACAAGAGCTACGTGGTCGCCTGGCCACAGGTAGAAGTATTTATAAAGAGGAGAACAATTAAATAGTTACCAATAGAAAAATATTGAACAAGATATGCATGTAACTTTAAATCAGTATTGCCTGATGGGTATTTCGAAAAATAGTATCCACAACACATTTCGGATATCAAGCTGTTGATAACAGCAGCCGATGGTTAGGAAACAGGTGTCAAAAAGTACTATGGCTGGTCACATCCCCCTTTGGTACTGCCAGGGCATTCAATAGTACATAAAGTTCAAAAAAACAAGTGCATTGAGAACAACAAAACAATAGGAATCGGTCGAAAGGAAAAAGTTAAAGGGTATTTTCTGCGCGGACCCCACTATGATTCTAGTGCAGTTCCCTGGGTTGCACACCGAAACTAATACTGCACGTGAAGCGTGTCTACTTAACCAACCCAAAATACTGTTTTCAATTAACTGTATAGTAATAAAGAAAACAAACAGGCAACCTGGGAATAGCCATCCATAAAGTGAACTGGTGCTCACGACGTACAAGGCGTCAGGACAAACTTTGACCCAAGAATAGATAAAGGAAGCTTGTGGAAGTTTATAAGTCCCTAGCTAAGGCATTATAATTTTCCACGCCAGAGACTCATAATGTAAAGACAGAATGTGATATATATATATATATATATATAGCAACATAGTCTACAGGACTGATTTACAATATTAGAAAAACAAGTAATAAAGAGACTCGTCCTGCATTCTGAAGGACACAATATTTAATTAATAAAATAAAGCTTTGAGTTAGTAAGTCATCAAGATTTGAAGTTAATAATTAATATTTAGCACCGCGTCTTACTACCCGTTCGAGTTATACGTTTTAAGTACTAATTACTCTAATGGATTTAGGAATTGGGAAGGTTGAATTAGAGGAAGTGAACCCGCATTTGCGTGGAGTAAGAGTGGAAAACCATTTAGGAAAAACCACTCCCAGTTCACCTGACCGAGATTTGAACCTCGATCTCCCCGTCCTAAGCAGTCGAGCTCAACACGACTAGCGCGTTAGCCAACTACGCCACCGAGGCGGGTGACTTGAAGTTGATTGACTGTCAACTAGGCATACTATTAATTCAAAAGAAAATCGTCTCCGACATTATACAAAAAATCAAAGGGGGCAAACAGATATAACTCATCCTTACAACAAAATATAAATTCTAAGTCATAGGGACTCGTTACTTTACAATACTTAGTAAACCGAGGTCCTAGGATCCAACCATAGCTGCGGTGAATCCCATGGCCTAGACTTCGTAGGTGACGTTGAAATATGTAATCCTGTCTAAGGTGGCTGTGTATACGACGCCTCAAACTTCATGGTCAACGTGATGGTGCTGGAGTCCTTCCTTCAATGCAGCCATACTGTAAACTGGCTCTAATGTGTGCTGGGACACGGGTCCTTATAAAGTTCCAAACCTGATACGAAATAAAGAAAGCGGAAAGGATGATAAACACAAGAGCGTAGAAACTAGAGATGCAGAGGGAGGTGGGGGAAAGAGAATTTAACAAGAAAAAAAACCACTTACGAGGAAGAGGATGAGGCAAGCTTTCTTGGTTTACCACCAGGGTCGTTTATGAGCAGCAGGTCTTTGCGTCGATGCTCATACGCATTTCTTCTCTTCAACAGATCTAGTTATGATATAACGTGTTGCGGCCATTATTGAATGGTGTAGTGTGCTTCACACGTGGGAGAATTGAATCAACAGACATCTTGAAGATGTGAGTACTCACCAAGGCATATTATATGGAAATATAACTGTTTTAATTATGTTATATAGGATCCATTGTTATTTTTATGAGAATTTGTGATATAGATGTAGTTTACTATATTTTATTGTAGACGGCATGGCAATGTATGTGATTTTTATCCGACATCATCCAATGGGAAAAGCAATGCGTTAAGGTATTTCTATTCATAATTATGATAATATTAATCCTCTTCTTTTATATAAACTCCAGTATTTATCAAAAGACAATATTTTTGACCAACCACGTGTTTGAATGTTTGAAGGTAGGGAGAAACGTAAATTTATTAGACTGCATCTTCAGAGTGAACTCAATTAAATATGTGAATATAGTTTATTTCTTGCATAAATTATTAAACTATTAAATTTTTTAATTGTAGCTGTCCAGTCTATCTGATTGACATGCTACATTAATACCCGTTCGGGTTATACGCTTTAAGTACTAATTACGCTAATGGATTAGGAATTTGAAAGGTTGAATTAGAGGAAGTGAACAAGCATTTGCGTGGAGGGAGAGTGAAAAACCATTTATGAAAAACCTCCCCCAATTCATCCGACCGAGATTCGAACCTCGATCTGCCCGTCCTCAGCAGTCGAGCTTAACACGACTAGAGCGGCTTCAAAATAAATATATATAATCATATGAACATTTTACACTTTTTTACACATTTTTAATTAAACCTAATTCTTTGCACCCTAAACAATTTTTTTTTACCTACCACTTAGCCACCAAAAAGTTAAGTAACTTATTAACCTTAAATTTTAAATAGGCCTAAGCCCTAATTAAAGCATAGGGTGTGCACTTCTGGTGTAATTTCTCTTACTTTTAAAGATATTACTAGTTTAACTGACACCTTAAACCACGTAGCCAGTAGTGTGAATATTTTTAAAACAAAACAAAAAAATGCGTGAAACTTAACATAAGTGTTGGCCTATTTATAAGAGTTACGGGAAACTATTTTAATAGTGACTTTTTTTCCCAACATTAACCAATTTGAAACAATTTTTTTAAATCTTATTTGAAACCCGTCAGAATCTTCATCAATCATCGTTAGTAATATGTTTAATGCATTATTATTGTTGTTACAATATTATTTTTTGTTTCCACCTTCATTTTTTTTTATGGCTAGACATATAAGAAAATCACAAAATTAGTCTTGAAGAATTAGCCTATTCTAATCAAACTAGTATAGATACTGAAATAAAAATAAAGGAGAAAATCTCATTCGCTTCAACTTCGACACCCATAATAACCTTCGAAATTTCAAAACATTTTAACAAAAGAATTGAATAAACCTTTGATATATTATAAACATATATAAAAGATCTCGCTAAATATTATATAGCTTATAATATACGTAAACGCTTTGGTGGCCGATTGAAAAAAGGCTTTACTCTTACAAAAAAAACTGGATAGGTAGATAGAGTCTCAACTTAGGGATCGGGTGTTCAGAAATGTTAAAAAAAAATCTTCACTTCCTCCACGCAAATGTTGGCACCCTTGCTCTAAATTAAGCCTATTTTCATCCCTAAAAAAATTAGCGTAGCTAGTATAAATTATCATAACCCGAATGGGTAGTAAGACTTCTTTAGACAGATCAGTGGGGACATTTTAGTCAGTCCAGTATCGCATCGTCGAGTGGAATTAGGTTTATTTTGTTTATTTGGCGATATATTCCGTGCCGACTGAATTCGGGTAGAGTGGTATACCGCAAGGGACGCGTCAAGAGGAGGGAATGTCCTCCGACTCGGATGTAGACGTTGAAGGAATGGACGATGAAGAAATGGAGGACCAAGGCCATGAAGGGGGTCCATCCAACACCAATCCAATACTATCAATATAAACAGATAAAACCTTTGAGCCAGTCTCTGGACTCAAGCGGAAGCTCAGGACCAGGCCGGCACAGGAAGTTCTGCAGTCGAAGGCTATAAAAGTGAACAATAAGTTTGCTAGCTTGTCTAGCCTACAGGATGATACAGCAACCAGTCAAACGGGGCAACCAAGTGGAGGCATGAAGGAAAGTTCCACCCCTCGGCGTATAAAGACCCCTCCGGTGGTCGTAACTAACGCGACACAATACAACAATGTTATAAAGCTCCTAAACAGCGGCTTGCAAGACGTTTACAATGTGTACTGTATTGCACAGGGGATTAAGGTTGTCACGACCTCCTTCAGGGATTACTCCGCCCTGTTAAAACTACTCAAACAAAACATGTTGGAAAACTTGACGTATGAACTTCCCAAGGACGAGCCCTTCAAGGCTGTTATCAAGGGCCTTCACTCAAGTATGCCCAGATCAGACATAAAGGCGGAACATGAGAACAGGGGATTCACGCCGACCAATGTGAGACAGTTATACTCGAAATCATCTCCTCAATCCGGGACACCAAGACCTCTACCGATATTTGTCTGCACCTTGGCGAGGACAGAAAGGGTGGGTGAGGTCTTTAAGGTACTGGTCATCAATCATACTGTAGTCAAGATTGAGGAGTATCGTGCTTCACAGAGTACAATTACTCAGTGCCACCACTGCCAAATTTTGGACATTCTAAGAACTACTGGGCCAAAAACCACGCTGCGTCAAGTGTCTAGGAGGTCACCTGACGGTAGAGTGCCAGAAAAAAGAGAAAATAACGCCAGCACAATGCGTAGACTGTAAGAGACAGCATGCAGCAAATTACCGCCAACTGCCCTATTTATTTATGAGAGTTGGAGAAGAAAAACCAGGTTTCAGAAAAGAAAAAAGAGGGGGAAAGTAAAGTGGCTAGCCCTGCTGCCCACGTGGCTGGGAATCGCAAACTCCAACTCCTTAGGAAGTACCTCGTACGGCTGAAGAATGCTCCAGACAAGACAACAAAAGTAATGCTTCTTCTGGAAGCTGCAACTGAATTCTTCTGCGATGGCTACTGATCAGGGAAGAGGTGTAGAAGAGTCATTGAACATACTGTTCTGGAACGCTAATGGCATAGCCCAACAAGAACATGAGTTTCGGCAACTTCTGGGGACGTATGGAGTCAACGTAGCATTGATTTGTGAGACCCACTTATCGGAACAGAAGAAGATGCGGTTCTGCGGATAAGAGATGTATCGCAACGATAGTACAGCTGGCCGGGAAGGAGGCACAGCCGTGTTGATGTGCAGTAACCTTGTACACTATCAAACGACTTTACCGGCTATGGACTATATTGAATCCACTTCAATAGCTATTCCCACAGGGCGGAAACAGATAGTGTTTACCGCTGTCTACAGAAGCCCTGCGGTCCCATTCACCATAGATGACCTAGACAGGCTCACGTCAAAAAAGGATTTCCTCGTAGCGGGAGATCTTAAGTGTAAACATAAGAGTTGGAACCGTCGCGTGTCCAATCAGGCAGGTCGGACACTGGCTGGCCAGGCAGCAATCAAGAACTACACAGTCATGGCGACTAACGAGCCGACGTTCTACCCATCCAATTACAGGAATCTTCTCGATGTTCTGGATGTTGTCCTAACGGATCTGGATACGCTGCCGGAAGACCTCGAATCCTTAAACGAACTTGACTCTGACCATCTCCCGGTCTTTGGAAGGATAGCCCTGAAGACAAACCCAATATTGTCGTACCTTAGGAGGAAGATCCCCAGGAGTGACTGGGACGAGTATCGGCGGGTATTGATGGATGCAGTTCCGTTGAACATGGAGGTAAACTCCCCGGAAGAAGTGGACAGTTCCATCACTCTTCTGACAGCCACATTACTCGAGGCATACTGAGAGACAACTGTATTCGAGACTCCACCGGTATCGTTGAAGAGGGACGACCTGGAGCTGAGTTACTTGATAGCCCTGAAGAGGGAAGCACGCAGGCAATGGCAGCAGCACAGGGACCCAAGGCATCGTGCAGAGTACAGTAGGCTAAGAGCCCTAGTGCGTATAAAGCCTAAATCTCTGAAGATCACCAACTGGAATGAGTATGTAGCGAACACTTTGGTTGGAATGCCAACGTGTGGAAGGTGACGAGACAGCTCAAAGGTACGAAAGGAAAGGTAGGGACCACGGTCATCCACGGAAGGAGGGGGTTGGAATACTGGGGTGAAGCCAAGGCAGAGACCATTGCGGAATCTCTTGAAGACCAGTTCAAGACTAATTCAGAGCCCCAAGATGAAGAGTTTACCAGGACAGTAAAAAGAGCGGTTGGGGTATACCTATAAGATCCTGTTATAGAGCTACCGCCCCCTATCACCAGAAATGAAGTCACCCGCTGGATGGAAAGGCTGAAGCTAAGGAAAGCGGCAAGTCACGACAGGGTCTTGAACGAGATGTTGCAACATTTTCCAGAATGTGTAATCCATCTCTTAACAAGAATGTTTTCAGCAGAATTATTGGCAGGTTACTTCCATGAGGCGTGGAAGGTTGCCGACGTCGTTTCATTGCCCAAACCAGGCAAGGACTGCAAATTCCCGCAGAATAGGTGGCCCATCAGTCTGCTTAGCAGTGTAGGAAAACTATTAGAGAAAATCTTTCTGCAGCGATTGAAAGCCTTCGGGAGAGATCATCAAATTGTCCCCGACATCCAATTTGGGTTTCGGAACCGTCATTCAACGGTACATCCAGTCCTGAACCTAGTGGAGGACACGACAGAGAGCTTTAACCAAAGGGAAATCACGCTAGCTGTACTCATGTATGAGGAGAAGGCGTTTGATAAGGTCTGGCGCGCCGGCCTTATTTAAAAATTGATCCAGGCCTATTTCCCAAGGGTTTATGTACATCTAAAAAAGAGCTTTCTAACTGGACGACACTTTCAAGTCAAGATGGAAGGTTAAAGGTCGCCTCTTCATAGTATCAGGGCGGGGGTGCCGCAGGGGTCGGCACTCTCACCATTCCTATACACTGTGTATGTTACTGACACCACCACGGACCCGATGATCAAGACTCGTCTCTTCGCAGATGATACTCTGTTCTACATTGCCAACAGGAACGTGAAGTACTCTCATCTCCGCCTGCAACGGTACCTCGATGAGCTTAGCAGTTGGCTAGAAAAATTGAGGATAAAGGTCAACGCAGAGAAATCGACAGCCATGATAATTACGAAGAGGAGACCACAAGCCCCAGCCCAGCTTGTAGTGTTGGAGGAGGCTATCCCCTACAAGAAGTCAATGAAATACCTTGGGGCGATGTTAGATTCCAGTCTCACATGGAAGGAGCACGTAGTCTACACAAGGAAAAAGGCAATGGGGCCTTCATCGCAAATTACGGCCTGTTCAAGAGCCCAGTGCTGGAAAACAACATCAAGCTGCTGCTGTTCAAAAGCTTAGTACAACCTATTCTGGTATACGGATGCGAGGCGTGGGGGTAAGCTTCCGATTCAGTGCTAGATACTCTACAAGTAGTGAAAAACCAAGTACTTAGGTGTATCTTAGGTGTGAACACCCGAACTAACAATGGGTACATACACGCTACCACCAGTAGTACGACTCTACAAGAAATCTTCCGGCAGCGAGGTGGCAAACTCTACAAACAAGCCCGTGAGGTAGAAGACAACGCCATAGTTAGAAGACTCGGCCAGTACGACATCCGAGAGCCAAGGAAATACAAGAAGCCCCGGCTCGAATGAGCAAAACACCTACACACCTTCCAAATCAACCCCTTCCTACTAACCACTCCTGTTTCTCAGCATTGCCAAATCTTTGGGTCCTCATCCCCACACTTCCCCATTAGCTAGAATAAGTTTTCTTCACACCTGCACTTTCATCAAAGCCATGTTTGCTATTTGTCTAATTTAATTTTATGTATTTTCTTTCAGCTCGACTAGATCTTACTTACACACTACACCAAACTCACTTCGGGCCTAACTGCGCTAGTGTTTCCATCACAGTGTACGATGGCTAGAATTAGCAACTCCACACAAACACTGTCGCTACCAACATACAAACCTTCACCCTCCAACTCCATTTTCCCTGCACAACCAATTTACACTTTCAGAAATAAAGGTTATGATCTGTGACTACAGATTGGTACTTTAGGCATAATCAAGCCACCTACCCCCTCTGAAAGTCGCTTCTGACACTCAGAGCGAGTAGTTCAAGGCAAACAAGGGTGCGAGAGCGAGAGGTAGTAAGACCAAACGCTAGTAAAATACCTATTCTTAAAACAACTACCGAACATTATTTTGACACCAACTAGTGATTTAATTACGTCAATACAGTAAGCCTAGATAGTACACATTCATATTATTATACCAATATAAACATGATTGTTTTTTTCTAAAAATATTTCTCTTTATCTATTTTGAAACTAATGGATGGCTATTTTTATTTATCACCTCGTCTTAGTGAGAGTGACGCCTTAAGAGTTAGACCATTTGGCCGCAGAGTCGGGTTAGTGGATAGCTAAAATACAAAAAAATAGTGTTTTGTGATATTAATAAAAATCTTATCCATAACCTCAGCTTTTAATATGCTTTACATGTTATATGATTCACCTTGACTTTTTTTCACTTTTAAAAATTGACCTCACGCTCACACAAATTAGCACAATTTCATAGTAGATTAAGTGATTATTAAAAAAAACTATTATAAAAAGATAAAGTTTATAATATATCTAAAAGAATTAAACCTCTTGGGAAACGTTATGTAAGTGCTTATAAATTGTGATTTATGCAACCTTAAAAGGTTGAAAACTACTAAAGTAAAAAAAAAACTTTAGAAAACGTTCCTAAAATAGATTGGTTAATTTATAACAAGCTCACGGCAGAAATTATAAGAAAATTAAGGGTTTTATTTACTTATTGTTTGTGAAGCTTCAGAACTGCGATTTTCATTACAAAAAAAAATGCAGTGTAATATTTTCTTTCAAGTAGGTGGCACCCTTAAGTTTATTTGGTATATATTTTTTCATGTAAATCAATTAAATACTTCATCATATCCACTAACCTTTTTACTTAGTTTCGCCCTTCCTCCTGAAAGGTATTTTTTCTGCCTTTCCTCAAAAGACGGTATTTATACGATGATTCCATCTTAGAATATATATATTTTTTCTTCCCAATCTCTTCCCATTCCTGTAACCCTTTCCCAAGAATTTACAAACGGGGAAATAGATTTTTTATCTAATTAGTGATCAAAGGATACAGAAGTGAGCTGTTTTTAAAAAAACACCTCCAAGTTCTCATTACCGACTCTTTAATTACATTTCACTTTTGCTAACGAAATGAAATGATAATTGACTTTTACTGCAAGGTTCTGGGAAATAAGGTTGATCCTGAAGCGGGAATAGGCCTTAAGTTCCAATGTCTGTCGGCAGGAGGTGGGCATTTTTTAAAACAAGAATTATAATGATGAATCGAAGGAAGTTAAACATCCGTAGAGAAAAAAAAAAATGTCCTATTGGTGAAATTGCAACATTCAATATGTCAAATATGGGACGTAGAAAGGACTTGTTAGACAGCTCTATTTCTAAATAGATATTTTATAATCTCTATAAAACTATTCTTAGCTATCAAAACTACTTCAAGAACGTAAATCGTGTAGCTAGATTTAGGCCGTATTAATGGAACTAGCCCGATTTGATGTTCGCAGGGTCTAACGCGCTACTCTTGCAGTGGATTAGACTGCCGATGACGTGGAGATCAAGGTTCAAACCTCGGTAGGGTGTAATAAAGGTGTTGTTTAAAAAAATCGTTTTCCACTCTCTCTCCACGCAAATAATGGTACATTCCTCTAAATATAACTTTCCTAAATCCTAAAATTATTAGCGTAGTTAGTACATAAGCGTATAACCTGGACGGGTAGTAAGACACTATAATGGGGAAAAAATTGAGCTACTTAAAAAGTGTAGCTAACGGAACTTCTTCAAGAAAGTACTAACTAAACTATATAAAACAGTAGCTAGGACACCCACCTCAGTGGCGTAGTTGGTTAACGCGCTTGTCGTGTTGAGCTCGACCGCTGAGGATGGGGAGATCGAGGTTCGAATCTCGGTCGGGTGAACTGGGGGTGGTTTTTCCTAAATGGTTTTCCACTCTCTCTCTCCACGCAAATGCGGGTTTACTTCCTCTAATTCAACCTTCCAAATTCCTAATCCATTAGAGTAATTAGTACTTAAAGCGTATAACCCGAACGGGTAGTAAGACGCGGTGCTAAATATTAATTAGCTAGGTCGTCTTTCACACCAGCTGAAACAAACACATAACACACGAAGCATGCCACATGGCACATGCACCATCTTTGATTGGGCGTTTGTTATTTTGCTGAGTCAGTCAATCTGTGTGTAAGTGTCTGACCGTTCTGTATGAAGCATAACTAATATTTGATGTTAATTTTTTTCTGAATTTATAGTTGACAGTTGAGGTAGTCCACTGCACCTCTCCCAACACCACACACACTGTGGTGTCACTTCTAGGGATAGTCTAGTCTTGTCATCGTGGTTACCTAATGCAACCACCCTCTTTTCCAGGACGATTCTACTGGTCCGGGATTAAACTCCTTTAGTGATTAAAAACAAACTAGAATGGAACAACCAAATTTCTATAGGGTGCCAGGAATTTTCGTAGCTATCTTATAGCAGAAAATAGTACGTAGAATTTACTACACCCATGACTTCTGGATGGTTAATAACAATGGGCTTATCTCATCAAAAAGGCTTACTATTCAGGTTAACATGATCCCAAAATTCTCTAATTATGATGTCTTAAATAAATGACAGCAATCTCTATTATTTTTAACATTAAATTATAGAACATACACTTAAAACAGATTTTGTTTTATAGTTAGCTCAAGTTTACAATATAATTTATTTCATGAAGAGATATTGCGTTAGTGATTGGTTTATCAACTCAAAACAGGCGATAGATAATAAATTATTCCCCTCTCGTCAGATGCAAGAGTATTCAGGAAAATTGGACCAGGAAAAATGACAGCTATTTCATAAATAAGTATTTACCTGGGTAACATATTGGTAGTGTTAGTAAATTGCTGCAGTACATTCAGTGAGTCTTTGCCTAGCACTTTATACGTTTTGGTATTAAAGTAGCTCCCTTTAATAACATTTTCAAAATTTTACTTGAAAATAAAAATATTTCGTCCTCTAATAGTCATTAAAAGACGCCGATGAGCCCTTTTTTTTCTTTTCTTTTATTGATATAAATCCAATTTTTACTTCCAAAACAAAAGGGACAAAAACTTTTTAAAAGCTATAAGATTCAGATATTAACAACCGGCCCCGTGGTGTAGTGGTCAGGGCACTTGGCTATGAGCCTAGGGGTCCCGGGCTTAATTCCCGGCTAGTATCATGGGTATTTTCCACTAAAGGGGAAATATCCCGACGTTAATCAGCGGTTGGCTTGCTAGGCTTGAGTTAGTCTTAAGAACAATTCTGGCCCCAGACCTTCATAATCACTATTATTATTATTATTATTATTATTATTATTATTATTATTATTATTATCACCGCGTATTACTACCCGTTCGGTTTACACGTACCTACACTAATGTGTAATGGTAGGGTGATTGTGAGATGAAATGGAGAACCTACAGCTTAACGTGGGATCCGAACCATGGTGGAGACCTGGCATTCCACACATTCACAAGTTGTAATTAATACACTTCTTGTCAGAGGTGAAGGAAGGGTTTGGATGATGCTTCATAAATACTAAAACAATCCCTGATCATTTTAGAATTATGTTTTGAATCTAATNAATACTAAAACAATCCCTGATCATTTTAGAATTATGTTTTGAATTTAATAAAAAATAAATACTTTATTTGTTTGTAAAATGATAAATATGTTTCTCGTTACCCTAAAAAAGCCTTTAAAAATTAGAAATTTTAAACATTAAAACAGTTATTTATAGATATAGCTTAAAATTTAAGTAATTTTGGCATGATTCATATTTTAAAATCACACAACATTTCTTAATTAATGTAGGATTTTAGAACGACTTCCTTCAATGAATCTCTGTGATTCTTTCGACGGCCCCTTTAATAGGTTATTTAATTTTAATTTTATATTTAGGTTGGTTAGGTAAGTTTATTTAATATTTTTATTTACTATAGTTTTTATTAATCAACTCACATGCTTTAATGAACTCCCCAACGACAAAATAATGTTAATACAATATAATTGGCCAGTAGTGTCTGGTCATTTGTATTAATAAACGGTTGATGTCTGAAACAATAGTTTGTTACTTTATTTGTATGGAATAAAACTTTTGTTATTCTTACGCACTAACCTCTAGTATTATTATTGGCTTGGTTAAAGAAGAATAGTCCGTGCGCATAACATTTGGAGTTTGCAAATCTCCAGAATGGAGAACTACTATCAATGAAAGCTTACTTCGAGGTTAAGATTAATATTTGCGTTTAAAAATTTGAGCATTAAACTATGAGTATTAACATTATTTTATAAAACATTCTAAAAAATTAAATAAAAGTAAGGAACGGGAAATAATATTAGACAAGACTTGGATATAAAGTTTTTAGAATTAATGGTTCATCAGGTGATAAATATAAAAGAATTACCTATAGTTCTAATATACTAATTGAAGAATTAAATAATTAACGTGCCCAGTAATGTACACAATAAACGATACTTGTATATTTGTACTTATTCTTAATAATTTATTTTGATCATCTGATAACCATTAATTTAATAATATCCATCCAAGTCTTTTCTATTATTATTTGTATTAAATATAGATAATTTTATTTTGAAAGAAAGGTGTGCTTTAGCCCGAAAGGGTAGTAACACACTGTGACAAAAAAAACAACTGTTAAACTATTAATTGTATTCCAAACCACCTGTTGAAAGTAATTTTTCATCATTATGTCAATCTTAGGGCTCAAGAAACGCTAAGCTTCACTATTTTTTCCGGCTGAACAGAAGAACTGGTATAAATATTATCGTGTAGATATGTACATAATTTTAACATATTGAAGAGCAACGAATATTTTATATTTTTAGTATAATGTTAAAGTATAACAATTACTTATTGATTACTAGGCATATTTAAATCTAATTTTTTTTAATGTCACGCTAATTTACAAAACATCCCTAAAATATTTCAATGGCTGTCAACTGGAGGGTAAATGTACCGTATTAAAATAAATATCTCATATGTAGTTAAATTGAAATGTGAACACCTGGTTTTCTCAAATTTAATTCACTTTTTTATTTCTTCGCAATGGCTTACATTTTATTATTCTTTCAGACTATCAACAATCATTTTGGATATTTTAAGATGTTATGAAATGAAAAAACTAGTTAAAGGTAATTAAATTATTTACTACAAGGTACAGTACATACTATATGATAGTACACAAATAGATTTAGTAAATTCATCTAAAAAAATTGTAATATTAATAAGATTTATTTTTACGATGATTTAATGTAAAATAGTCTTTTTTGGTTTCTTCCAGATCGTTGGGAGGGGTTAAAAAACAAAAACAGTTAAAACAAATAGAAAGTGGTTGTTCCTCGGTCTTCATCTTCAGAAGTGATTAATCCAGTTTTCTCGTTGAGTGGTCCTGAAAAATAAAACAACAGAATGATAAAATAATTGTACATTTGTGAGGTAAATAAGGGATGGGTGGGGTGTGAGTGTAGATGATAGTGGATCTCTCACCCTTAGATAGATGAACCTGACGTTTATTGTGCGTGTCTACTGCTATGGTCTAGTATTAATTCACAGAATAGTATCTTAAAGAATTTATAAAACATAAACCAACATCATGTTTAAAATTAATCAAGTTTCGGAATTTCAACACAATACTCTGTAGACCGGCCCTTATACCCCTTTCCTATAAAACCTCCTAAGCTACCTACAAATTAAAAAATATCAATATGGATCTTGCTTATGTGCTAATGTCAGAAAATGGGTGTTGAGTACTTTTATAAAAGTAGATCAGCCAAACATTAAAATATCTGTTTTTTAAGCACCTCGTCTTAATACCTGTTAAAGCTATACGCATATGTACTAGTTATGCTAGTTGGTTAGGAATGAGTAAGGTTGCATTTAAAAGATGTGTACCCATATTTGAGTGGAAAACCATTTATGAAAACCCTCCTCAACTTGCAATAGACTTTTCTACAAACCCTGTGATTTGGCCAAACAAGTAAGTTAACTTAGACAACTTTCACCTTGCTACAGCCCACTATTTTTACTTTCTCGCTATCTTACAGGTAGAGAAAGTATTGCGATCTTAAAAAAAATTCGAACTCAAGATTTTGATGAATCTTGACGTTTCATGATCCCACGAATCCAAAAAAGTTGTTTTTGATTTTATGTCTATCTGCCTGTACCTCCAACTAAAGCCTAAACTATTTTACCAATCGGGCTAAAACTTGGTAGCTAGGGTTTAAATAAGGTTGCCCCAAGGGTTTTTAGGAATTGGATATCCAACCCTAAAATTAAGGATAGTTTACTGAAGGGAAAAAAGAGAAAAAGTTGATTTTCTCAAAATCGGCTCTAGAGATTTTGATTAAAATTAATTTTTAAACATTTACAAATATTCCAAAATAAATGGGCTTTTCTCAATATTTCGGCAAAATGACTGGCTCCGGTCTGATGCGTAAATTATCTTTTTTATATATAATATTTCCTTAACTATTTGAGATATGAAATTACTTATTGTTACAAATATGTAGGTCTCTTTATAATACAAATATTTTATAAGAAGCATATTGTTATAAAACCAATAACTTTAAAGCTATACGTAAATATATGTATTTTTTAAACTTTTCGAATACAAAAGGTAAAAATATTGCGACCGCAAAAGAAGATCTAACCTGAAATGTTGATGGATGTCAACGTCTCAAACCCCCAAATCCTAAAAAGTGGTCTTTGCAATGACGTCTGTCTGTGTGTCTGTTTAAACTTAAAATTAAGTGTAGTTTAAGAAAGGGCAAAGAGAGAAAAAATCGATTTTCTCAAAATCGACTAACGATTTTGATTAAAATACGTATCTATGTGTTGATTAAAATTAGAAATAAACTAGATATTTTCATTTTACCATGAAAATGATTTAAGGGTACTTTACAGAAGCAGAAATTTCCATATCTCCATAAATATTTGAGATACTAAATAACTTATCATTGCAAATTGTAGTACTATTAAAAATAAAAAACTTTTATATGAAATATATTTTTATACATCCAACAGTTTCTGAGATATTGGCAAATATATTAATACAATTTTGTGGGCTTTAGTTGTAAAGATATACTACTTAAGTTTTAATGCAATAATTCTCCAATGCCATTTTTTATTGGTCAAAATTTATAAATGAAGGATTTAATAGCAATGCGATGACATAAAGATTTGCAACACCTAATAAAATGTCGAAAATTTTAACCGGAAGTTGAAATTTTAATACGAAGTGTTGACCCTTGTGAACCCAACATTGATCTTTATTTTATCGGTCAAAACATACAAATGAGAACATTAATTCTTTAAAAACAAAATTATAAAATTTAAAACCAGGACTCGAAAAAATAAAGTTTTACATAAGTATACTGCAATTTATGCTTGGGTTTGCTAGTGTATATTATTTCATTTTACATATATTACGAGTTTTGAGTAAATATCTCAATTT
>CABFOW010001099.1:75543-159445 GCA_902141385.1 Timema californicum | reverse complement strand
TACACTCCTAGGGTTGTAAAAAGAAGGAGGGGCCCCCTTTGGGGTTTTTTTTACCCTTGGTGTTAGCGTGGGGCCCCCCCCCCCCCCCCCCATCTTCTAGTACCTCACAGTGTTGTGCGCAGGTGCTGATGAGGTAATCTAATCTCTCATTTGCTGTGAATTACATCACCTTACATTATGTAATCCATTCTCATTTCCCCCGCTGTTACAAGCAGAATATAAGCAAGTGCTCAGCTATTCTCAGTACTCTTTGATGCTAATAGTTCTAAGGAACATCTTAGAATGTAAGTAGGCGTAATGTTGGGGATTCTAATAACTTTTTTTTTTGTAACTTTTACGTTTGTGAATAGGGTTTGCGTTCAGATACATATGTAGCCGCCTCTTTATGCGCCGTAAGAAGTTGTCTTTAATCTATATTAGGTTTTTTTTGGCGCTTCTATATTATTTCTAAGTTGCGGAAATTGTCTTATAATATCTATTTAATACGGCTAATTTAGTTGAGCTGAGATTAACATGTTAGTTGACCTTTTGTCTTTTCACGTTGAAATTGTTTATTAAAGTTTGGATCAGAGGATTAGGCCTTTTGGCTCTGGCGTATAATTTATGTTATTCGTAGTTATGAAGCAGTTAGAGTGAGAATTAATGGGATGGAACAGCCTAGAATTCTGTAACTCTTTTTTTGTATGTACTTTATTGACAAGCTAATCTTTTGAGATTTGAATTCGAAGTAACTCTTATATTTTTCTTGTAGAATTCCTATTGTGAGATTGTATATTATGGACATTACTAGAGCAACATTTTAATGTTGTAAACTGACTTTACTGCTCGTCCTATAATTAATGATTCGTAAACTGGTTATAATTTTGATTAATTGGAGAGAATTTGTTATGTTTAAATGTCTAATATATAGCGTAGAACTCGCACCCTTATGTCATCTTATGAAATTATAAACTTAGATATTTACCAGTTATTAATACACTCTGATTATATTTTTGATCAACTGGAGAAAATTTATGTTATGTTTAAACGTCTAATATGTTGCGTAAAAGTTGCAACCTCATTTCATCTAATAATGTTATAAATTCAGATATTTACCAGTTGTTAATAAACTCTGTTTATATTTTTGATCAACTGGAGAGGATTTATGTTATGTTTAAACGTCTAATATGTTGTGTAGAAGTCGCAACCTTGTTTCATCTTATAATGTTACAAATTCTAATATATACCTGTTATAAATAAACTTGCTTAAATATCCTAATTGTTACTACTTCCTGATTTTATTTAACTACAACTCTAATTCCCTGATAAAAATAAACAAGGTTGAGTGCTGACACATGGGTTTGGTTGGATTGAGGGGTGGCCATTAAATGTGCCTGATGAATTATTAGCATTTTTTTTTTTTGTATGACACTCTCGCTGTGGTGATATTTTGGTCAGATAGGGAAAGGATGCTACCACCACAGGGGAGGATTGACACTTACTAAGCGCTCCCCGAGATCAGTTCTTAGAGCGTGTTCAAAGGTAATGTAAGAATACCACACCACTACTGTACTCTAATGACCAAAATAAAAAATAACTTTGAAGTAATGTTTATGTTTACATTTTTATGTATGAAATACCACAGTAAAATAAAGTTTTCGAGTTAGTATTCGTGTGGAAAATATTGTCATCCATGATTTACTAACTTTAATAATTAATATGTAATAGATTCAGCTTTTCACAAAAATTAAGTTTGAAATTAATAACACATGAATCTATACCGTGACGATAATTTACACGTTAAATATCTTAGTAAAATAAATTTTTATAGTTTCTTACTTGTGTGAAAATGTGTTTTGTGCTAGATTTATTAGCTTTAGTTAGAAATATGCAATACAAACGGCTTTACACAAAAAGTAAGTTGAAATTAATAGCATAAGATGTTAGGCTGCAAATATAAGACGACCCCCTATTTTTTGCTTTCAATTTTAATAAAACTATCGCCTTATATTCGGTACAGTAAATGCACGTTAGGACTTTAATAAGCCTTTGTTTATTTTCCTATTGTGTATACTTTACAAGGCAGAATGTAACGGTTTCCCTTTTTAACAAATAGCTTAGAGGGATACGTTGGTTAGACCATGTCCTCGTAAGGAGTATGTGAGTAGCGAACATTTGGAAAACACTGTTTTGGAGGAACTTACTATTTTAACTTTATTCTAGAAGTCTTCTTGAAAGAACATTGTTAGACATCATTGAAATGTTCTCTTCAGTCATTATTTATATTTGTCTTTTAACTTACCCAAAGTCACGTATGTAGCAGAAATATGGACATAGGATGTAAGAGAAACAAGGAGAGTGATGGGAGAAGCAGGTAACACCACCTATGTGAGTCAGAGGAGAAGAACGAAAGCAAATAAAGGAGGAAGCATGGTGTTTAAACTGATGACATTGATGATGGTGATTATTATTATTACTCTTGATCGTTCTCCACTTGTAGATTGATCTAAATTAGCTCTCAATCCACATTTGAACATGAATCCCAGTGCATTGTTCTTGACATTATGTTTGTGTGTGCAGGCGCAGTTGCCATAGCAACCCTCAACCTGCAGAGTGGTGTGTCACGGTCGAGCCAGGTGCCAGACGCCTGGCACCACCAGATGGTGTTTGGAGTGGGCCAGAAAGGGATCTACCTCACCAACCCCCTAGAGTTTGTGTCTGAGGAGGCCCTGTGGCCCCAGCTGTGCAGCCCCTCGGTGCTTCTGGTGAGGCACAGCGACGTTTTGGCTCGGTGGAACCAGCGCACTAGTCTCCAGCCACTCGGACGGCACCCGGACCCTCATTGGGGAAAGATGAACGTGCTGGGTTGGTACACTTTTCTCTACTTGTTTGGGGACCTATGGAGGCTTGTTTGAATAAGTAGGATTATTTCAAAATAGAGTACTGACTACTGGAGGCTTGCTTTAAGAATAAATTCAGGTTTAAATTATGAGAAATAGCCAGATCATTTACTTTAGTAATACTGGAGAAGAAATTATTTGGATAAAAAAAATTAAAGACAAGCTTTCCTTGTCACATACAACTTCTTTGGGTTAAGAGAATAGACTGATGCTCTTGGTTGGGTTGAAAGCTGATTGTTTTTCACTATGGATGGAAACACTTTTAAATATATAGATGAAAAAAATAGAAGTTATGTTATAGTATATATTACATTCTAATGCTTTCAGGCTAGTTTTGGTATTTATGCTCTCATCCACCCACTTAGTAGGTGAATAGTAACCAGGAAACAATCGAGAGAAAGAATTTCAGCTGAATTGATAATGATGATTTGAGGCTGATAGATTTTTCTTGACTGTTAGAAGTTTAAAGTGTTAACAATTGCCTCTTCTTGGAGGGCTAAGCTATTCACTGATTGACCATGAGGTCAAGGCGATTGAGGAGAAATTAAGCCCTTAAAGGTGACTTATGAGAATGGGCTTTCTTAATGAGAGCAACAAAGTCAGATGGTTCGCTAGGCCCAGGTACATCATAGCTGAGTGTGTGTCAGTGATTCCCAACCAAGGTTCCGCGAGCTCGTGTCTGGGGTTCCGTGAGAATTTGCAAAAGCTAGGTAAAAAATAGTAAACTTGCCTTTTTTTTTTGTAGATCAATAAACAAATTAAAATATTAAGGTTTCAACATGACATATAAATAAAACAAAGAATCATTTTGAAAGTTTAGCTTGGTTAGACATTTGCTTAATAGTTATTATTTAAGAAACAAGAGAGATTTAGGGTGCATTTTCTTAAATATGGCTGACGTGTGCGGCCCACACTGCTCTGTTTGTTTTCTTACTCGCATCAAATGTATGTGATAATTTCTCTTTGATAGTAGCGGCTCCAGATTTTCTTCAGAGAAAACAAACGTTCTTTTTCCAACTATCTTGAGGACGAATCGTGGCTTCTGAAACTAGCATACCTGGCAGATATTTATGAACACCTAAATAAGTTGAACACCAACATGCAAGGTCCCAAAGAAAATATGTTGACGTGTACAGACAAACTCGTAGCATTCATAAATAAAATTGATGTTTAAAAAAACATCATTCTAAGGGTAATTTTGAAAGGTTACCTCTAATTTCTCATCTTCAGAGCATTACAACTGACAACCACCGTGAAGTCGTTATGCCCTTTATTTACGGCCAAATGGAATATCTGACCGAAAATTTTGCCAAGTACTTCCCTTCTTTGCCATCGGAATAATATGATTGGATCAGAAAACCTTTCACAGATTCTCCAAGCAGTTTAGAAAATTTACTCAGCCTGCAGGAAGAACAACAATAATTGGCTGAACTGAAGTACGATCACACACTAAAAATTAAATTTAATGAACTGTCATTAGATATGTTTTAGATCTCAGTGAAAACAGAGTTTCCTTTCATCTTCCAGATAGATATAAACGGACATATTGATACAATTCTCAACATCTTACTTGTGTGAGCAAACAATTTCATGTTTAACAAATATAAAAACCAAACAGAGGAATAGACTGATATCTGTAGAAGAAGAATTATGTGTGTGCCTATCAAAGATGTGACGAATTAAGTTGTGTTCAAAAAAGCAAGCCCAAGTTTCACATTAAATTAAGAGAAATTTGGTATAATTTTAATTCTATTGAAACGTGTATTATTTTCATTTGTGAATTAATAATAAAGCAATAAAACGTGCTGTGAGAGTTAAGAGCAAGTTTCTAATTCTCAGAGCAGCATTCACATTGATGCCTATTCTACTCTAGCTTAGCATTGGTATAACCATCACTTTTACTGTAGTTCAACATTGAAATGAGGATAGAAGGACCAAGGGCTACACACTTACCAGATGAGAGTAAAAAACAGACTGGGTTATGGCAGCATGGCTAGAGGTAGATTAGGTCACTTACATTCTTTCGTTTCGATTGACCAACCTCTAGCTTTAATTCACTAAGTAGTCAATGTCCTTAAAATATTTGTGCATAGCAATACATTTATTAATTTATGTTTACTATTTTTATCTGCCAATATATTTTAGCAAAATTAATGTCTTTATTGAACAAAATTTGAATAGTTTTATTGATCTTGATCTATTTATGAGAAGCAATTGAAATGGTTGAAATTGTAAAACACTTGTATTTTTTGGTAAAGGTCAAGTGGTGAACATGATTCGCCCCCGGACGTGTATGGTGACCGAGCACATCAGTATCCCGGCCTCGTACAACTCCGGGATCACCCTGGCCATAAACAGGGAGGCTCCAGCATACCAGGAACTTAGGACATCCCCAGAACTACCCCTGTGGCGGTCGTGCTAGTGAAGATTGCTCTGTACCCGTGCATATCAAGGATGGTTATCTTCCACCTGGGAGGAGTTAAAACATGGCTTTACCTTCCGCCTTAAAGGAGTCTAAACAAGGTTTTACCTTCCTTCTAGAAAGAGATGAACTATGGCTTTACCTTCTGCCTCAGAGGAGTTGAAACATGGCTTTACCTTTCTTCTAGAAGGAGACGAACTATGGCTTTACCTTCCTTTTAGGAGACAAACTACAGCTTTACTTTCTGTCTGAGAGGAGTCAAAAATACTGCTTTACCTTCTGTCAGAGGAGTCATAACACGGCTTTATCTTCCGCCTCAAGAGGAGTCAAAACACGGTTTTACCTTTCTTCTAGAAGAAGACGAACTACAGCTTTACCTTCTGTCAGGGAGGAGTCAAAACACAGCTTTATCGTTCTTCTATAAAGAGACGCCTTGCTGTCTTGTATGTAATATTGTTGCTTTTTTTCCAATGGAATTGCTGGATTTGGTTTATGTTCACTTTTTTTTTAAAGAATAATTTTTCATAGTAAAATGTGTAACACATTGAGGAGTAAAGAAAAAGTTATAAAATTTATTTTAGTTTATTTTTATCTCCTGGCACTTCAAAGAACTGTAACATATTTTCTTTTATTCAAGTAGCAAAATGTAAATGAATGTTTTCCTAAACTTGCATCATCTGCTGAAATGGCCAACACTAGTTTCCTGAGTCATGAGTCAATCAGTTATATATGGTATTTTTTCTCTGAGTGGCAAATCTTTTCTCTAATTAAGGTAAATTTTGCTATACAGTGAAACCTGCCTTAAACGGACCCTTTATTAAGCGAAAACTTGTCTTAAACGAAAATATGTTACGGTCTCGTGACTTTAGGATTGAAAAACATGCTAAAGTCCCTAAATTAAATGGAAATTGTTTAACGCATAAACGGAATTCAAAATAAGCTATTGTACAGAAAATTTCCAATTTTTCGGTGGACATCATTTAGAAAAAAAATTTGGCATCCTATACATTCTACAAAATTTTGTTTTATCTAACTCTTCCTTTATATTAAGATGAGTTGAAATGTTAAGTCGGGTATATTTCCTTGATCCTTCTTAGTTCTTTTGTTACCTTGCTTAAGGCTGTGTCACACTGTGCTACTTTACTAGCCTAGTGTGTCATAAAAATAGCGGCTACTAGCGCTCGCCAGCTAGTAAAAAAGCAATAGTTAGAGAATTTGGACATGTTCAACTTTTGGCACTACTTACTAGCCAGTAGTCGACCTTGAGGGTCACTTGACTCACTCGCCGCTAGCGAGTAGCATTCTTGTCGCTTATTGGGACAGTGGAATCAGTGTGCGGTAGCGGATGTTATTTATCACCACGTTGTATCGGTGTGTGATTTATTTATATTTTGTATAGAAATCCAATCCACACAACCACGTGATATGCTGAAAAATGTAGTAGCGACTTGTGAAGTAGCACAGTGTGAAACAGCCTTTACAGAATTGTGAACTGTAATTGCCTCTTTGATTATTATCTCTGTTATTCCCAGTTTCCACTCTAATGACTTGAAAATCATCTTAGGAATTCAGCTTTTAACGGTGCAGCACTACCTGTATTGAAATTCATTTGTTTGTCCCTTCTATAAATTTTACTCAATATGGACTCTAGGCCTGCATTTTTTATTTTAGTCTGGCAGTTGTTATTATGGCTTCAAAGATAATAGTTTGTCTTGATCTAAACATGGGAGTAAAAGTTATTCATGCAAGTGAGCGAGATAAATTATTTGTTAAGCAGATTATGAAGATGTTTAGTATCAGTAAAGCTCAAGTGTAGGGGATTCGAAAGAAGAAAACAGAAATGTTGTTAAAGTGTGGGAAAACTGTGCCAATGGAAAAATAAAAAGGGAACTTAAGAAAACTACAAACAAAGACATTAATGAACTAGTGTGGGGGTGATTTGTCAGTGTTTGGGTGAAAAATCGCCGTGTGTCTGGTCTAGTGGTACAGGAATACACCAAAAAGGTCACTCAAAAACTGGGGGAAACTGAATTCAAAGCATCTAACAGATGGTTGGAGAGTTTTCGCAAAATACATCGGATGGTTTTTAATAAACTTTATGGTTAATCGAGGGATGTAAATAGTGAAACCATTGAATAGTAGGTTGTTAAACTTACCTCCATAATTGAGAGATATGATCCTGAAAACATAGCGAATAGTGACGAGACTGGACTGTTTTTCCATGTGCTACCGAATAAATCGCTGTGTTTGAAAGGTGAAAAATGTTCCGGAGGAAAATTGTGCAAAGAAAGATGGACTGTTTTTCTATGTAGTTTTAAATCAGGTGAAATGGAGAAACCCTTAGTTATCAGTGAGGCAGCAAAGCCACGATGCTTCAGAAACATGGACATACAGAAACTTCCCGGGATGTTTTGTTGTTTTTGGATAACGCAACATGCCACCCCCATGTGACTTGCTTGGTTCCCTCCAAACACCACAAGTCTTCCTCAACCAATGGATCAGGGCACCATTCAGAATGTTAACGTGCACTATCTTAAATTATTAATGCAAACTTTGCTCACCAATATGAATTCTACCTCATCCACCTCTGAGCTTGCAAGAACAGTCTCGGTTCTTGATGCAGTTATTTAGATAGGTCGAGCTGTAAAGAAGTTGTTTGTTGCCAGAAACTGTGAAAAGGTTTTTGAAAAAGCAGGATTTTCTATGAGTGAAGTTACTGTTAGTTTAGAAAATGAGAATGACCAGCAGGACTTACAAAACTACATGAATGAATCTGTTTTCAATAACTGCGAAGCTGAAGACTACATCAACATAAACAATAACATGCAGCCTGAACCAGACACGATGGATATCGATGCCTTAGTTGAGGATTTTAAAGAAAGTTGGAAAGAAGATGAGGAAGAAGAGGAAAATGGCATTGTATTGGAAGAAGAAAAGTGTAGCGTGAAGACTTATCAAGATGCTGTCAAAAGTTTAAAGGAACTGCAGTAATTTGCCCTACAACGTAATGATTCCTGTATGCTTAGTGTGATTTCTCAGGCTAAAGTGTTTGTGGAAAGTTAGGTCGCTAAGAGAGTACATACATACAGTAGCCCCATGGCTTCTTTGGTGCTGACTGACAGCTCACAGCTGACTTCTGACGGTCAACATTTAGGTATATACCTAAATTTTGACTGTCAGAAGTGACAGCTGATAAACACATGTTTTTGCAGATCATATGGTTCGGCGTTGGGATACATAATTTGGTCTGGTAACTTTTCAAAGCTGTCAGTCAGCACCAAAGAAGCCATGGGGCTACTGTACACTGTGTGCACAAAACCCCGCTTGACTACTGTAAAAAACAAAGACAAAGTGAGTAATGTTTTTTCTGTTCAGTGTAATGTTTCCATATGTTCACTTATTGTGTGAATAATGCTTACTGTGTAATAATGAGTACAATATTTTATTTTATTATTTCTATCCAAATTGTGAGCATGTCCTTGGTTTAATCCTTATAGTACACCTTCATTAAACGGAAACCTGGCTTTAGCAGAGATATATCTAGGACTCGGGCGATTCTGTTTAAGGCAGGTTTCACTGTATATAATAATAATATTTAGCACAACGTCTTACTACCCATTCGGGTTATATGCTTTAAGTACTAATTATGCTAATGGATTAGGAATTGGGAAGGTTGAATTAGAGGAAGTGAACCCGCATTTGCGTGGAGGGAGTGTGGAAAACCATTTAGGGAACCCCCCCCCCCAACTTCACCCGACCGAAATTCGAAACTCGATCTCCCCGTCCTCTGCAGTCGAGCTCAACACGACAAGCACGTTAGCCAACTACGCCATCTAGGCGGGTCACTGTATATATAAGAAGGTTCAGGAAAGAGGAATAGGAACCAATTAAAAGTTGAGGGATTGGGCGATAACGTTGGATTTTCTTCAAGAGGCAGCCACTACCTCTGTCCATTGGCTGCAGTGTCAAGTGTGATCTTTGTTCTTCTTTTCATTGTAAAAGTCATATTGTGTTTGTCCTCTTTTAAATGGTTCTATCCGCCTTGTATATTTTCTCCTAAGGAATGTCACAACACTGCTATGTGTGTGTATGAGATGTTAAAAATTCTATTAAACAATGCCTATTCTAATATTTCAATATTCTGATTAAGAACTTGTGCTTCACCTATTTGACTGCATAAATAAGTTCTAACCAAACCGCAACAAAGAGCAGATTTCTGTATTCTTCTGTACACTATACAAAAGATAAATCAATATGATAATCATTTAATTCATTGATGCAAATTGTTAAAACTAGATATTTCATGATACCTGTCATTCCGATTCTTGAACATTTCCTTTTTTCAATTTCTTTCAAAGCATTATTGAATAGAAAATCTGACATGCCTGATACCACCGCCCACCCCTTCAATGCGAAACTTGGACTCAATATTGATAAGTTAGTGAATTAAAATAAATAAAACTGTTTTTTGCCTCATTTTTATTAACTAGGTCAATTTTTGTTCTATTTTTTTTATTAAACTTGTCTTATTCAAAGAGCTAAACAAAACATTCAAAATTTTCGTATATATCGTATATATCAGTTTAGAATATTAATATATTATGACAATCTCACTTAACAATTAACTTTTTTTTAAAAATGTGTCATAGTTAAGTTTTTATATTCAAGACCATTTATTTTTCATGTAAATCACCTCAAAATGTTAGGGTCGTATTATATTTACAATTTACCGGCATATAAGTGAAACAGCAACTAAACTAATATGAAAGATAATCGACTATTACTTATTTTGAATGTTGTCATTTTGTTTAGTTGCCAGTTTTATTGAGAGCTAAGAATCAAAGTAGCGAGAATCGTAATATTAAGATTGATTCTTGATTCTTCTGATGCCAATAAGAATTGAGGGTATCGAGGAATCAAGTTTGACAGCCCTAGTAAAAAATTTTATTTTATTTTCTTATTTCAGTAAATAAAGGGGAAAAGAGCACCAAACATTTATATTTAATACGCATTGCATGGATATAAGATCTAGAACTACAGTTCCCAGTCACAGAACTCTGATCAGACCATGGCTAGAGGCTGATCACTGTGGCCCTTATAAAGCCATTTGATATCCTTTCTACATCTTTTAACATAAAATTAAAATCATATTTTTAACGCAAGTTTGTGGATATGTGGACTGTGAATATTTCTGTTAACTATACAGTGAGGCTTAAAAGAAACACATTACATACATGACATGAATGAAAATTATGACACAATTTATTCAAACAAAATGAATGCATATGAATCTGGTTGATTGAAAAGATGACTGGATATATAGCTACTTATATAATGGGCCTATAAATAAATATATTTATTAATTTTAACTTTGTGAGTATTGTAATAAATATATGGCAACTTTTACTCAGAGAAAAGAGAGCCTTTGTGTTGTGCTTGGCTGTTATTTAATGCATCAAGAAAAATAATTAAAATGCCAAATTACCTCTGTAGTTAAAATTGTATTATATTTGTAAGAAGGTACAGAAAAGGTGGATAGAAACATTAAAGGAACGAACAGAACATGGCTTTCACAATGAAAAGAAGAACACAGTTCATACTTTACATTGCTGCCACTGGACAGACACAACTGCCTCGTAAAGAGAACAGAGGTTTTCCTTATAGAAATATATTAAATAGGTAGTTACATCCACTGTGCATTCCCTGTGTTAGTTCTTTATGTTATTCCTTTTACATGTCCCTTTCTAAGTGTTACTCCATTCTTTACAAATTAACTTTTTCTCCCATTTGGTTTTTTTTTTGTTTCCTCTTTAAGGAAGTTGTGTTTCACACTCCTTCCTGATTAGTTTCCATGGAATGAAACTTAGGTAGGGGTATTGAGCTATAATGATATATTTTCTTCAGGAGACAGCCATTACCTCTCTGTACAGTGACAGCAGTGTGAACTGTGTAATTAAAAGTAAGAGAAAGAGAGAGCCATCACATTTCCTTGGTTAAAGCTAGAGCAGAACTGGTTTCGATATTAAACTGCAACATTTAAATACTAGATTTCACCAAAAGAGGCTGCCTTGGACTGGCGGAAACAAGTGTTTTTGTTTGTATATCTGCTCTCTAGCTTTGTCTAAATGCTTTGTAAATTCTATATCAGAGTATTCAACAAACATTTAGCCCTCACGAGTTTTAGTTGATATCCTTAGTTATGTGACATTGTCAACCAATGGGAAGGTATTATAATTTGTCCAATCAAATGCGGTTGGAATGAGATATTTAAGAAATATACGTGGAAAAACTTGTATGCACAGGTTCAATAATGAATGGGTGCTGAAGGAGTGCCATTTAAAAGGGAATCCAATGTGAAAGAAGCATCTTACATTGTTTTGGACATGTTGAGAGGATTAGTAAGGATCGAGTGATGAAACCAATATATGAATGTAGTGTGTGTAGATCAAAAGGAAGAGATAGGCCATGTGAGATGTGACCAACTGTTGTAGATGGATGTGTGAAAAAAGAAACATTCAGAGTTTTAAGAATAAAAGAGCATGTATGACTCAGTGTATGTCTGTTGTTGAAGTGAAGGGAGTATGCAAAGATAGGAAAGTGTGGAGAAAGTTAGTACGGAGCTTTTATTTTTTGCGCTATATGCACAGTTTCTTGCCTACTCTGTAAGGGAATGGAGTGATTAGGTATTTATGTATGTCCAATCAAACTCATCAAAATAAAATGATTTCAGCAACAAATTCATTCCTAATGAAATATTTCTAGCATATGGCTGGGTCATTTTAGTAAAATACCTCCCTCTTCCTCTATACTTCCACCATTCTTCTGCCTTTAATTGATTCTATTACTCTCCTCTCGTTTGCACACTTTCTTTAATCTGCTCCTATCTCCTCTTTCTTGTCAGCCTCTCCTCCATCCTCATTACATGCCCGTACCATCGGTCTTGCTATATATTAATGAATTGCTATCAAAATAAAATAAAAAATAAATCATAGCTCTACAAATTGGCAATCATTTCCTTTACTATTGTTGATGTTTATGTTTTGATTCGCACATCATTTTTAATTTATTAGTCTACCTGTGATTGGTTCTACGGAATGTGACAAACTTTAAAATCCAAAATGTGTACAAAGCAATCTGTTACTTTGGATTATTGAGGATCTTACAGATGTGTGGTATGCAAATCGTGTTTAAATGCTTACCCAGAAAAATCTGACAAGTCTTTTTCTTATTTTCAACCACAAGTAATATTTTAAAATATTTTTTTCACATAAATATAGCCGTAAAACTATCTTACTTTAAGTTTGGTTCATTAAAATGCCTTAGCCGAAAACCAACTATTATGTTTCATAAACAGTTTTTTTTCCATTGATGGGGGAAATAAAGAATTGCTACTATTTTATCTGTATATATGTATGCGTGTATATATATATATATATATATATATATATATATATATGTGTGTGTGTGTGTGTTTTTTGTTAAATAATTAAAGTGATTATTTACAGAACTATAAATAAGAGTATAATAAGCATAATTATGTACTAATCTCTTTAATATATAAACATTTTATTTTATATCTAATGAGTTGTAATTGGATTACCTTGTTTAAGTGAATAATTCGAGGGAATTCAGGTAAAACAAAACCTAGGTCTTAATTATTTAAGAGGCAGCCATTACCACTGTTCATTGGTGACAATGTGCAGTGTGAGATGTTTTGCTCTTGTTTGTGGAAGCATAATTGTGTTATTTAGTACCCAATCACACTGATATGTATAAAAAAGGAAACACATTTCACACATTACAATTCTGCCAATGGACAAAAAGAACTGTCTTTACTGCCTTAAACTTTGATCTAGTTTTCAGGTATGGGATATACTAATGAGTATATACAGGGAGTTTTCCTATAATTCATGTGAACATTTTCTTTTACATTATTGTTTATAAACAACATGACAGATATGACAAAACTGAACTTCAAAATATGAATGGAAAGAGATTTTTCACAGGTTTGGTCAGTATGTTTTTACCCCTTGACCTATATTTTCCCATTTAACTAATTTTTTCAATTACATAATTTTTTGATATTTCGATGTTCTTCCAGAGGGTAACTATTGTGTTATAATAGAACTGTCTGTATATTTGGGTTCTGTTAAGCTATGGCCAGACAGGTGAGTAAGTGTCGCTCTATAGGTTTAGAATATGTCGGGGGTTCCATTTCAAGAGCTTTGTTACAGGGGTGTACTAGCTGTGTACCAGAGTGATAGCCTTGTGTTATAATAGGTTTCTACCTACACGCATGGCCAATTGTAGTTATATTTCATCATTAATTCAAGTCGCAGCCCACACTTCAGTCTGGCCAAGCATTATTTATAGTTCTCCCTCGAGCAACATTTGTCTGACTTTGTTGAAGTTTTCATCCAATGGAAGAAATGTGAATTGTGAGTCATTATTTCTTCTCCTTTTAACAGAAAAGATTTGAAAACTAAACTAGGAACCTTTGGCTTTTTGATTCATTAGTTGACCACTTAGATATCTCAGAATGTGGTCCACAGAAACAGTAGTCCCCTTTGTTTGGAATAAGCAAATCTTTAAAATAGGTACAAATCCCTGACCCTTTAAGATATTAGAGATTCGAAAAAATAGGTTTACCAAAAAAATGTATTAGCCTATAATTTGTTTAAGAGCTCTATTACTGCTTATTTGTAGTAAAGTCCCATCATAGTTATAGAACAAACTTAACCAGACTCCAGACCAATAATTTAATACTTAACTGACTGTTAATAATGAATGCTAACATTTAGTTACTATTTCCTATTGAGTATTATTCTGTTATGACCCACCTTGGTGGTGTAGTTAGCTAACACGCTAGTTTCGTGTTGAGCTAGATTGACGAGATCGAAGTATGAATTTTGCTCGGGTGAACTGGGGGGTGGTTTTTCATAGATGGTTTTCCCCTCTCTCCACACTAATGTGTTTTCACTTCCTATATATTCAACCTTCCCAATTCCTAGTCTATTAGCATAATTAGTACTGAAGCATATAACCCGAATGGGTAGTAAGACGCGGTGCTAAATAAATAAATTAATATTCTGTTATGTTCATATTTTTATTTCAAAACTTAATATTTGAATCCAAGATTTGAAATTCAAATGAAGAGTTACATACATACGCGTATGTACATGCATGCAATGTACATATCTAATTATAACTTACTGGATAGGTAAGACACTGCAAATAGCTCAAAAATACAACTCCGTATTTAATCCATCCTCATTAACTTTCTCTACAAACCCTATCCTTGCATTCTCTTTGCGCTTCAAGAACATCCATACACCAAGTCATACATGCTCTTTTATTCTTAAAACTATTAATGTTTCTCTTTTTCACACATTCATCTACCATATTTAGCCACGTCTCACATGGCCTACACACTCTACCTTCATATATTGTCATTGTCACTCGATCCACTCCCAACATATCCAAACCAACGTAAGATGCTTCTTACACATTGACCTATTGGATTCCCTTTCAAACCTCACTCCTACAACATTCATTCGTTACTGAATTTGTCTTATCATTGTGGCGTGCGCATTGGGTGGCGGGCTCTGCAAACTGGAGCGCCAGAGTCGGGGTCGGCTCAGTGTGGGCTGACCCGACGCGAGAGGTCATTATTACCTGGTCTGACTCGAAAGAGTCAACACCTCTCTGTGAATGGCTAGTCTAGAGGAGGAGCCGTTGACCAATGCGCATGCTCACAAGTCGAAGGAAGCCTCTTGTGTGTTGTATATTCAATAAATTAATTATACAAGTATCTTTCCATCCACGGCTTTATTATTACTCCTAAGTTCCTCGGACAAACGGAGCCCGATCACAGCACATCATATCAGATTCATAAAATAGTGGATTAGACCCCAACTTTAGTATGCATTCCTTTAAAGTAAAGTTTAATTTTTCAGTTTCAAAAGCTATGTATTATAAAGATTTATTTTTTTAATCTCA
Source organism: Timema californicum (assembly GCA_902141385.1). Classification (NCBI taxonomy): domain Eukaryota; kingdom Metazoa; phylum Arthropoda; class Insecta; order Phasmatodea; family Timematidae; genus Timema; species Timema californicum. Next base: position 144,145 of record CABFOW010001099.1, on the reverse strand, counting down.
AATTTACATACTCTGATAGTTGATTTATATTCATTTATTTAGAATGATTACGGGTGTGTCACTCAATATGTTATTAAAATTAGATTATTTGTACTAAAAATATGCACTGTATTTCAAAAACATTTTACCATGTCTAAAAGAGGTAATTATAACTTCTTTTTTTTCTAAATCTGACACAATTAATGTAATGCTCTCTCATGCAGCCGACTTTTGATTTAAGTTTATTTCTGGACTGCCTCGTTGTCTGTCATCAGTATTTGAAAGAGGTGTGGCTCGAGGGTTTCACCGAGCGTATGGGCTGCTCCTTGTTCGTGTTGTTGCCCTCATCCGACTGGGGTTTGCTGACCTCGGCTCTGAGCACCTCCTTGGTCAGCAGTGGCTGGATGACACTAGTTTGTTACAAACTGTCTATATATGGTACGCAAATAACAAGTTAGAAGGGAGGGTTGACATTTTGAATAAATATTCTTTCAGGGTTATTTACAGGCGTATAACTCGAACAGGTAATAAGACACAGGGAAAAAAACAACTTGGAGAGCTACTGAGAATGTTGAAAATAGAATTATCATATATCTCACATAGTATGTTAGTGTATTTCAAAACTCCCAATATATAAACCTATTACTCCTAGGTTAATATTACATAACCATCATTCATATTCCCGATTCTAACTTGGAAATATTTGTGAACCCATTTCTCTCGAGCTAATGTTAATATATATTATGATCAGTTTGAAAACTAATGTTTACTTCACTAGATATAATTCTGTAGAGTAACTGCCTTGAAAATATCTCATGATAAGAGCCCATTCATAACATTCTATTACTAGATCAAGTGTAAGGTGATTAATTAAAAACAACAAATACAGTAGAGCGTCGGAAATCCGGACGTCAAAAATCCAGAGCGTCGCAAATCCGTATCGGTGCTGAGAGCAGGTTGGGGAGGCTCTCTTTGGTCACGTGCTCGGCTCAGTTCTGTGCTATCATTTACAAACTATACAGCAGTGGTGAAACCTTCATCGTATAGTTGCCTTGTGATGTTTTAGTGTGCGAGTTAAAACCGTACATATTTTTACTTTGTTAATCATGTCATTATTATCAAATGAAAGGAAACATAAATTTGTATCTATAGAGGATAAGTTAGAAATTCTATGAAGACTGTCTAAAGGGGAAAGTGGTGCAGCTCTCGCTAAAATATATGGTGTGGGAACTTAAACCATTATTGACATTAAAGCAAAGAAAGACAGTTTGCAACGTTTTGATTCAAAGCTAGATTCTGAAGAAGGTTCACAGAAAAGAAAAACCACACGTATTCATATGTATACAGTTATTGAAAGCATATTTGAAAATCCGGACAATTCAGTAATCCGGATGGGTCCCGGTCCCGATCGATCCGGATTAACGACGCTCCACTGTATAAGCCTTGAGTAAATTTGAGACAGGCAGAACAAAATATAAATAAATATCTGTGTTTGTTTCTCAGCCAAAAGGTATTTAGTAATAAGAATTAATATATAATAATTGCTAATAATATACACTCGATGAACCAGGTCAAGAGCTGAACTCGGTTCTCCCATTATTATCCGTTTTACCGTGGCTTATTCCAAGCGATTGTTAGTTTACATTCAAATGTTTAAAGACCAAAGGTAAAATATATGTTACAAAACACAACTGTGACTAAAATAATAAGTGATAGCTGTGTACATACCAATGAATCCTCTCTGGGTGGAGAGCTACCCCTGATGAACCACTGGGTTTGTCGAATAGCTGAAATTTTTATCCTGCTTTCAGCAGGAGTCAGTATTCTTTTGATGAATGTCCTGCAACCCGACAAAACGTTGGGCTCTTTGGGTAACTTCACTTTAGCTTTTACTTGCTAACATTGAAACAATTAGATTATAACTATGGTGAGATGTCTCTTTATAAACATGACATTCTTGATTACAGGTACAAGTACAATGTACATATAACTCTATGCGATAAAACTCTAATTTTAATCTGTGCTTAGGCAAAAATATTATACATACATAGATACCTAATCAGGTTGTTTCCTTACATCAGGGGTCCCCAAACTCTTTAAGAAAAAGGCCATATAAGAGTATTGAAATTGCTAAGTGGAACAGATTTAAAAAAATTGTACTCACATAGAAAAATGCAGAAATTTACAATAAACACTCCCTAATTGTTTAATCTCACTAATGATTGAAATAAATAATTACTAAACCAATGAATTGTTCACAATAATGAGATATTTTAATTCACCACCGGCATTGAAATAGGGCTAATGAGAACTGAGGACCTGTTATTCTTTGTTGTCAGAACCACTTTATTAATATTAGATGTTAAATTATAAACACGTACTTTAAAAAAACCTTGCATATGATTATTGTTTAATCTTGAGCAGATTTTTGATTTAAAATGTTTCATTCTGGAAAATGATTACTCGCAAATGCATGTACTCCCGAATATGAACATTATTTATTTTTGCAGAATTCTTAATGTTACCATATTTACTTTCTGGTTACAAAGAATAAAACTTAATCAAATTTTCATTTTTAAATAACGATTTTAATGAATTTTTTAATTGTAAATCTATCAATTCTAGTTGCATATTTACATCAATGTCATCGACAACAATTTTAAAAGAATTTTGAAATAAAACAAATTATTTCTCATTGTTTTAAAAATCATTGAATCGTTTATTTATCTCATTTTGTAGCGATGTAATTTTCTCAATACAATTTTGAACAAAAAATTTAAATTTAGTCTACATAGTTTCCACAAATAATCACGGCAATGAAAATGTGAACAAATATTTTGTTGTAACTGTTTTTTAAAAAGTTATAGTTTTGTTTGAAATACCTTAATATAAAAAAAAGAGTTAATGTACGAGTTTTCCATTTCCTTGCAGACTTGCATTGAGACAATTGAGATGTTCAATTATAAAAATATCTGTTATAAATGCAAGACCTCACAGCCAAGCAGGTTCACAAAGTTCTGAAACAGGTCTCATAACGAATACCGTAGAGTGGGGTGACTTTGATACTCCTTGCTTTGTCTGTTATTTTGATAATTCGTTCAATAACTTGTTTGGATTTTTAATTTAAAAAAAAATTGCGGGGGCTCATTCTAATACATGTTTGTTTACATCAGAATAAATGGTCATTTGGAAAAAGTATTCATTCTTGTGTAGATCAAAGTTTAATATCTTCTAAGAAAATTAATGAAAAAGTGTATGCTTCAAACTTTTGAATGTGCAAACTTAAGTATTAATAGTAATTCTGAATTATATTATGAAATAGTGGTTATATGTGACTGCCTTGGCTCAAAATATAATTTAATTTTTCAACTAGCATGTGGTGACTTGACACCCCGAATTAAGAAATCATAATTAGTCTAAATTAAAGTGAAACTATAAATCTCTTAGGCCTATATTCTATTTTTTATCCTTGTATTTAAAGATAAGTTTAACTAGTAAGTGTAATAGCTGGGACATATTTATTACCCATCATTTCCCTCTCTTCTGGTTTATACACTAAAGATAATGCTATACAGAAGAACTTGCTTAGTGGATTTAGGGCTACTGGTGTGGTCCCCTTCAATCCAGATAAAGTAATTTCCAAAATTCAAGGCAGTGTCTGCGATAATGCAATAGTAAACTATAGTTTGATTGAATATTTAAAGTGTACAAAGTATGGTGACAGTACATCGACATCGTTCAAAATCTTTGCATGAGGAATTTGATGCGTTTTACAAAGACCCGCGATATCTATACCAGTGGGCGCAAGAGGCGGCCGAGTGCGGTAGTGTCCAATACGGGCTTCAAAGAGCAATGGACATATATCTATGAGACGGGACGGGAGGACGTCCTGTTTAATCTAGATTATTATATTCCTGAAGCGAACAATCGCACTTCTTCCGCTTCGCAATCTTTTGAGGAGGACGAAGATCACCCTGCTACTCCGCTATTTGAAGCCGAGTCTCCAGAGGAGGATGAAGATGAGGAAAACAATCGCTCGACAATTATAATAACACTGCCTCCCACACCATGTCAAGTAAACGAGTTCTCATCCACCACGAACGATTAGTCAAACTATTTAAAATATAACTTTCTAACATTTCCTGCTCTATTTTTCTTATTACAAACGTTAATAATTTACGCGTAAGACATTTAAATGTTATAGCTGATTTTAAAAGAGGGTTAGCAAATAAATAATTTATTAATGCATTTCTTTAACTTAGACTGTCACATCTACTTCGTTTCAATCCTAAACAAATCTTTTATCAAAATACTACCTATATTTTAAGATAAAATATACAATTGAGATTATTTCATAAGCTGATAGAAATCATAAATGTTTTAAAACTCGCCGTATCTCCACTTCCTAAATAATATTAATTCAGTTGTATGTTTATTTACAATGTAACTTTGAGCTTTTATTCAAAACATTGTTGATGATGAATACATTTACAGAAATAATTTCAAAGATTTATCTTTTTTATAATCATCGGTGAGAGAACAAACTAATGTTACATCATATTTTTATAAATTTCGTGTATCAGCAGAGAGTTTTTATCATATCTACGTTTTGCAGAGTATACCGTCGACTGTCAAGAATGAAGATAAAAATAATAAAACAAGGACTCTTTAAACAAACATCTTTAACTAAACTCTCAAGTTTTCTACTCAATATTTAATATTGTTAAGTTTGGGGGTTCAATGATATGCTTAAAGCTTATTCATTTTTATCAAGTTTTCAAAGTTTGAAAAAACAATTATTTACCAATTTAGACTAGGCATCATCTTTACCTTTTTCTTGAAGAAATATAAATTTTATATAATAAATGTCTCTCTCTACTACTGAACCAAGCAGCAATATCACCATTATCGACTGGAAAAGGTAATGGCTAGTTTTCATTTTTGTCTTAAAAATTTTCCTTATTAAAAATATTTGGTGTTGCATAGTAAAACCATTCAAGGACAGCTTCTATGATTAGTTTAAAAGTATAGTTGTTTAGCCTTAAACATTTAAACATTTAAAATTCCATAGTGTAACCATTCTGATAAATAAGTATAACGTACTTTTTTTTTTACAAAGACCAAATCATTTCGGGTAACCTACAAATAATTTATTTTTGAAAATTTAAATTTCTATAAATATTTAGAATAATTTGGTTTAACGTTTATATTTACAGAGTGATTATTGTGATCAACAGAACGATGTGTTTGTTTTTATATGAAGAAAACAAAGTACTTATTAATTGATCATATATTTCAATCAGAAATATTATTATACAGCCCTAACAAACTATCCCTGTAAAATAACATTCATTTCATACTTTTTATTACATGTTACAAATAGTTTGTCTGATTAAAAATACAAAAAATAGACATAAATTACATTATTATAGTTATTTAATTGGAGCTCCTCAAGCAGGTACACTAAAAATGAATATATATTAAAAATATTTACATAAATAATATTTCAAACAATGTTTACATGTCTTTATTATTAGCATTTTCTCCTACAAAGTTTGCAACTTTTATATATTTATTACCTATGTATCTTAGCATTTGTCCTGGTTTGATCCCATTAAGGTGTAAGATATACTCGTAAATACATATTCTAAAACTTTAATTTTTTTTAAAATATATCATATTCCAAGTGTACTTTTTGTGGCGTGAGCTATATTTGTAGAGCTTTTATTTGCGTCAGTTCTGATTGATGTTGGGAATCAAAGGTAAATTATTGTTCAAGTAATCCGTTTAGTAAATAATCCGAGAGGATTAATGTATTTATAACCTCTTTCAAGACGAATGTTGAAACCTTTTCCCTACCCCAATGAAATTCACTACACCCTATGGTCTATAAATATTTTTTTGTTTAATAGGAAAAGTAAACATCCAAGGTAAACTAAATAGATCCATGCCGTAGTACTCATTATTATAGATTCCTTGATCAGATTCCAGGCTATTTAAGGAGGTTTTATTCTGATAGACTTTCCATTCTCCATCTGTGCAAATTTGGGCAGACTTCATATAATTTTGAATTGAGGCTTAAGTGGTTAATTTGTTTTGTGTAAACGTTATTTAAAATGTCAAAAAAATATAGTTTTGAGCATTAAATGATATTTAAAATTGTATTTAATATTACTGATGAATTTTTGTAAAGATTATATAAGTGGCAAAATATAGATGAGACCATTAAATTATATGTAAAATAAATTTCAGTTTCTCATAATTGTATTCAATACCACTTATGAATTAATTTAAAAGTTATATAATATCCTGAAATATAATTTAGAATATTAAATGATATTTAAAATAAAACTACCGTTTTGTGGTTTTAAGTTGGCTAACGCACTTGTTTCGTGTAGAGCCAGACTTCCGAGAACGGGGGATTCGAAATTCATATCTTAGTCGGGTAAATTAGGGGTGGTTTTCCACTCTCCCTCTATGCAAATGCGTGATCACTTCCTCTAAATTAAAATTTACTAATTATTAATCCGTTAGCTTAGTTAGTACTTAAGGAGTTCGAGGTTCAAATCTAGGTCGGGTGGACTAGGGGTGGGTTTTTCACTCTCCCTCAAAGAATAAATTCGGGTGCAACCTTTCCAATTCTTAGTCCATTAGGGTAAATAGCATTTAAGTGTATTATAACCTGAAAGGTTAGTAAGACATGGTGCTAAAAAGAGTAAAAGATAGCCAACTCATGCTAATCTGCACGACCGTGGTTTAGGAGGGTGGGTCGCTTGTTCGGTACCATAGGGGGGAGACAAGGGACTTCTCCATTGATTGACCCCTTCTTCCCCTCACCCTACAATCCCCATGGTTATATCGTGTGAGGGTGGATTTAATTTAGGTCGATACCCATGGTCATTAAGGGACTCTAGTTTGAGCCCATACTGGCACTTGGAAGGTTTTGTTTTGACTATTTTGTTTATGATGTCAGCCTCTCATAGTTAAATAAGTACAGTAACACCGTGGCTACATGTCGTTAGGCTCCCACTAAGGGGAATAAGTGTCGTAAAGCCCAAGCCGGTAGTAAAAGCTTTGTAGAAAAACAGCTGTCTTAGAGTCCACTTTTTATATAAAGAAACTTTTAGAAAATGCAAACTTTTTTCGGCAAACATTTATAAAATAATACTACGGTATCGGTGATATTTTATAGGTGTTTATAGTGTATCAAAATAGGTTGCTGCAGATCACTTGTCTTAACATATGAATACGTGAAATTAGATCTCGTGGTTGTTCCTATGAATATGGGACTGTAGTTCAGTGAGACAGTGCTCAGCTGTCATGTTCATCTCTAGGATTTGGTTCGAATCTCGTTGGGATACAGTGGGAATAAATCTCGATATTCAGATTTTAGATCTTGTTAATCTTTTTATTTCTCTCTTACTTGCCGGGCCACTCGTCTAATCTATTCACATATTTATATTAATGGAACAGGAATCTATAATAATAAAATGAAGTGTTTGTGTGTGTGTGTGTTTGTTTGTTTGTGACATATTAATTCGTCATAATATAGTTGCGAGCATTAAATTCAATAATACTTATGAATTAATGTAAGAGCTATATATTTTTACTATTATTATTATTAGCACTGCGTCTTACTACCCGTTCGGTTTGTACGCACTTACGCTAATGTGTAATGGTAGGGTGATTGTGAGATTAAACGAAGTACCTAAGGTTTAACGTGGAATCCCAACCATGGTGGAGGCCAGGGAATCCTCACATGACAAAATATAGATGAGAACATTAAATTATTTTTTCTGGTTTACAAATGGCTCGAAAAATAAAACGGCTGGTTTTTCACTCTATCCTTGGATAGAAATCTACCATCACAATGCATTTTATACTTGCATCGATGGTCGCATGGTTTAAGGCGTCGTTATATAGCCGGTGATAGAGGGATCGACGTTTGAAGCAAATGCGGGTACACATAATACCTGGTCTATAAAACTCTTGTCACCAACAAAATAGTGATGATGCAGGAAGTACGAACGATCTAACATACATTAGTAGTGCTAAAAATATCGAGGTTCGAATCCCGGTGTGCACACCGTCTAAATTTGTAGTCTTGCATCAATGGTCGCATGGTCTAAGGCGTCACTAGGCGTCCGGTGACAGAGTGCTCAACGTTTGGAGCAAATATGGATACACATTTTAACTGGTCTAGAAATATCTTGTCGACTGGCAAAATGGCGGGTGTGCAGCAAGCACGACCGTTCTAAAGATATCTAGGTTCGATTCCCGGTGTGCACGATGTCTAAATTTGTATACTTGCATTGATGGTCGCATGGTCTAATGCTTCACTAGACGGTCGTTGACAGTGATTGACGTTAGAAGCAAATTTTGATACACCTCTTACCTGGTCTAGAAAAATCTTGTCGACTGGCAAAACAGTGAGGGTGCAGAATGTACGACTGTTATAACAAACTTTAGATATGCTAAGGATATCGAGGTTCAAATCCCGGTGTGCACGCCGTCTAAATGTCAGTTTCATCTAATAATGGTGAAGAGAAATTGAATCCCTGGCGTGTAAACTGTTGGTATTTCTCCCTCTGGAACATTTTCTTAATCATCCCTGCCACAAGTTTTGCCAGAAAGGGTACGTGTCACTCATATGGTTATGGGTGGTGAGGTCGTGGGTTCGAATCTCGCTCGGGTGAACTCGTGTGGTTTTCTACTCTCCCTCACTCCACGTAAGCTCTGGAACATTACTACCTTACTTCTCCGGTTCATGATGGATACCTACATCTACACATGTTTACGGACGATATCAAACAACCAATTTTAGTATACTTTTGTGGTGGGGGATTGCGGCCTCTAACTGAGGATTATAAATCACCGTAAGGCTTGTGAGCGCCCTCATTGTGCATAATTAGAGCTCTATTTGCGAAATCTTCGGAAAACCCATTACTACATAGGGGGTTGCGACATGGTGATGACTGGTTGCGACATCAGCGGGAAAAAACCATTGCCACATAGGGGGTTGTGACATTGTGATGACACTGGGAAAACCCATTGCGGCATAAAATGGGAAGGGTTGTGACATCATTCAATGTCGTGTTCTATTTCTGCCTCGTTGAGCTGCCAAACTGGCGCCAGGTATGAGTCATCAGAGAAAACCCATTGCCAGGTAGAAAGGGGGAGGTTTGCGACATTGTTCAAGGTCGTGACCTCTTCCTGTCTTGTCGAGTCATCAAACTGGCACAATTCATCAGGGAAACCCCATTGCCCTATAGATGGGGAGGGTCGTGACACCATACAAGGTCCGTGATCTATTCTTGTTTTTTTGAGCCTCCAAACAGCCGCCAGGTATGAGTCATCAGGAAAACCGATTGCCACATAGACGAGGGAGGGGGGGAAAGAGTTGCCAGGGTCAATGGCCTTATGTACTAGCTCACTGTTTCAAAGTCACAATCTATTCCTGTCTCTACTTGTCTTGTCAACCCACCAAACTGGTGCCAGGTATGAGTCATCAGGCAAAACCCAGGGGGAAGTGTTGCGACAAAACACGCAATGATTACGTGACACAACTTGGGGTTAAGGTCAAAGGTAAAATTGGGGCCATACGCCATACTAGCTACTCTTAGTATTATTATATATGGGGGAGGGTGACTCAAAATGTACAGAACTAATAAAAACAACTAAATTCCAATTTGGTATGGAACTTAAATTTGTAGGCATGTGATAATACTAAATCCAAATAACTAGAAGTTTCTCTACATTTTAAAATGGGACTCCAGGAAATTGAAATATATATTATACTCATCTATGTCCTATAGTTAAGGTGAAACATGGGGGAAATAGCTCACAATTATTCTAACCACACTAATTTAAGAATACACACAGTCATTGAATATATAAAACTAAAATATAGATTTACAATGAATGGTGACAAATCAAATCATTAGATTAGTTTTACTTCTCCCCAAACTCAATATGAAAATAAATAATATATTTTCTAATGGGTTAATTTCCTCCAAAATCAATCAATTATTTTTTTAATATAGTTGTAGTGGTTGAAAAATACGTAGTGTACGACCTAAAAATCACTTATACTTTTTAAATCTTCTATTGTAAATGTACCCTAAATTTTTACTTTTGGCATATTATTTATACATTTAACAAAAACAGATGTAAATATTACAGGTTCCATAGAATGTGTAAATAAATACACAAACATAATTATTATAAATACACTAATCGTGTTTTCCGTTAAAATACTAAAATACATATTACAGTGTGATTTTAATTTTTTTAATCATAAAAGAATATAAAAATCCTCTATAAATTGTTTCATTTACAATGATTTGATTGATTTGACCTTATGCTGCCCTCTGTTATTTATGAGCTGTACTAAGTATAAATCAAAGTTTGTCGCTTGTTATGCCACCTATAAATCTCATGACAAACTAAAGCCATCTAAAACGTTTCCACTTTACTTTTTCTTTTTGAGCATAATAATTAAAACTCAAAGTCGTCTACTTAGAAATAGAATTCAGGATTTTTATTTTGGGCTGTTTGTGTCCAAGGTATCGGAAGAGAGTCTCTTCCGAGGAGATACATTCCAGGATTTCGGAGATATAATTCCGATTTTTAAAGGAGATCTTAATCAGGAATTTCATTTGGGCTGTTTGTGGCAGAAGTATCGGAAGAGAGTCTCTTCCAAGGAGATACAATTAAGGATTTCGGGAGTATAATTTCAATTTTTAAAGGATATAAAAATAAGGATTTACGTTTGGGCTGTTTGTGGCAAAATAGTCGGAAGAGAGTCTCTTCCGAGGAGATACAATTCAGTCGCCTCTTTGCAGTAACCACCTTTCTTTCTCTCTGCTCTGGATTATTATAACTGCCAATCCAAGCAAAGACAATCGGGAGTTTGGTCTCGGCAGTTTCGCTCTAAAAGAAACCTTAACTCCAAATAGGGAGATATGCGACTTCCAAACGAGACGCGGACGCTTGTCGTGTGGCGTCGATAGACGCCATTAATTAATTATATAACAAGATTTTGATGTCATACATTCATGCTAAAAAAATATATATGACTTTGTCGTTGCCTATAAACCCCCCTTCCCCTCTACCGGTTACCTGTATATCCATCTGTCAGGATAGCCCATCAAAGGGTGAGGGTTGTCTGGTTGGAGCATTTAAAATAGTCAAACTCTTTGTGTGGACTACAATACAGCATGTGATGTAGATAGCTAGTTGGTAAAATACTAAGAAAATTATAGGCCAAGTCAGTCATTCTAGCAAACAGTCCTTGATTTGAATACGTCTAATTTACCTCGTCTTGAACAAGAACTGCATTGGTCCTACCTGGATGGTCAACTAACAACAATCTCTTGACACTCTCCAAAGACTCTCCGAAAACAAGAACAACTTGTCCCCATTTCGCACCTACTTATACCGTTAAAAATGTATCATGCTAACTGCACATTGTGGACTGTTCTGAATAGCTTGACTGACTCAGCCTTTCATTACCAAAAGGGAACTGTGTCTCGTATGTAACATACCTATGTCCCAATCTTACCAGACACTCACATCTTATTGATTTAAGACGCGGAATTGACTCGGTATTGTTTGTTTGCGTAATATTGGAGTTTGTAACCGAGAGGGTGGAGGAGGTGTGCTTCCTCCGTCTATCTTTTGTTTCTGCGAGGTATGAATGCACTTCATTAGGAGCTGGCGATGTAACGATCCCACGAGAAGAAGTCAACTCCATTCCGCGCACACCGCAGATAACAAAATGGTCGCCTGCCTGCCTCGTTGCAGGGGTTGGACCAAGACGTTATTTTAAGAAGATATTTGTTTTATTTGAGGGTATTCAAGGGCTGATACAACGAGGCTCGTTCGAACGACCTGCATGTTAATCTCGTCTCCTAAGACCTGTTGTCATTTGGACGAGTTTTGTAGTATCAGCCCTTAAATACTCTTAAGAGAACCTCTAGACGTACTATGATACAGCAAAACACGACTTACAAGCTAACCTGGAACATCAACAATCAGCACTACACATCTGACTTTGTTCCCAGTTACTGTAAGATCTGTTTCAAAGAACGAACGCCAGATACTACATTGTTATAATTCACATCAGGAACCATGTGGTCTAAAGCGTTAGTATCTAAATATACTGGATTGGTGGTGACGGGAGTCTGGGGTTCAAATCTCGACCAGGTGGGCTGAGGAGGGTTGGCCCTTTATGGTTTACTGCTTTTTATCCACCCAAATGTGGGTACACTTCCTCTAAGTTATTCCTTATGTTCCCTGCCCCATTAGGGTAGATATGTGGATAGCCGGGACGGGTGGTAAGATGACGTACACAGAAAGAACACATTGATATATAATGCAGACACTTCCCTGTTACATTAGGCAGACACTTCTCTGTTACATTAAGCAGATACTTCTCTGTTTACATTAGGCAGACACTTCTCTGTTACATTAAGCAGACACTTTTCTGTTACATTAGGCAGACACTTCTCTGTTACATTAAGCATACACTTCTCTGTTACATTAGGCAGACACTTCTCTGTTACATTAAGCAAACACTTTTCTGTTACATTAGGCAGACACTTCTCTGTTACATTAAGCAGACATTTCTCTGTTACATTAAGCAGACACTTCTCTGTTACTTTAAGCAGATATTTCTCTGTTACATTAGGCAGACACTTCTCTGTTACATTAAGCAGACACTTTTCTGTTACATTAGGCAGACACTTCTCTGTTACATTAGGCAGACACTTCTCTGTTACATTAAGCAGACACTTCTCTGTTACATTAGGCAGACACTTCTCTGTTACATTAAGCAGACACTTCTTTGTTACATTAGGCAGACACTTTTCTGTTACATTAGGCAAACACTTCTCTGTTACATTAAGCAGACACTTCTATGTTACATTAGGCAGACACTTTTCTGTTACATTAGGCAGACACTTCTCTGTTACATTAGGCAGACACTTCTCTGTTACATTAAGCAGATACTTCTCTGTTACATTAGGCAGACACTTCTCTGTTACATTAAGCAGACACTTTTCTGTTACATTAGGCAGACACTTCTCTGTTACATTAAGCAGACACTTTTCTGTTATATTAACGAGACACTTCAGTGACATACACCTCAATCCACCCAATGGTAAGCCTTTCAGCTAAACCAGTAATCGAACCAAGAACTTATAATCCAGCAGGTATACGGACAACCGACTGAGCTAAGGTTTCAAATTATTTTCATTGTTTGGTTGTTATTATCTCTTTAACTAATGCTGGGGCATTTTCTTCAGCCCTAATTTATTTCTACTCCTAATAGTGATATACCACTGTCTTCTCTAACCAGGTGTGCTAACCACCGTACTGGTCCTTCCTTTTAATGGTGGTGCAGTTCCTATTTATTATCATCATTCCCCCTCCCTCCCTGTCTCTAAATTGAATCAAGACCAACTTGTTCATTTGTTTAACTGATACAAACTATCACAATTTTGGTTTCAGAGTGAAGAACTGGGCGCTGAAATTTGGCGTGGATTTGTGGGAGTTTGGGCGCCAGTTCACCAAAATGAGTGAAATCCAAAAGGTAAGCGGTGTTATAGACAAGTTTGTTGTTTAATGATTCATGTGGAGATATATTACCGGATCTGTAGCATAGTGGTCACTGGTCAGTGCAGCTGGCTACGAGTTTAGGGATTCCGGGTTAGATTCCCAGCTGATACCTTGGCTATTTTCCTCTAAAGGAGAATAATTCCCATGGTCAATAAGTTTTGGTGTAAACAGTACAAATGCGTATAAACTGAACAGGCAGTAAGATGCGGTGCTAAGAAGAAAAAAAACTCTTTCTCCCCCCAAAAAAGTATCCGCTGTTATTTATCTTGTAAAACATTTCTTAAGTATAAATTTTGTACACAACTTTTAAAACATTATTTTACATTTTTTAGCACTTTTTGGAAAATCACTCTTTTTAGACTACTCTTAATTTTATACCTTGAATAAAATCCCTATTTATCCCTGAGATATGACCTTATAACATCTAAATCTCGAGTTTGAATGAAATTCATCGATCAGTTTGGGCTATAGCCCCGGGTACAGACAGACAAAATTGAAAGATCAACTTTTACAATTGCCGGGGGAAATATAATACCATACTCTCAAGGTCGAGAATTTTCATGATTGAAATACTTTCTCTATATTAAATGTAAAAACATTAACGCTATAATTTTACCCTAAGTATACTTATTATGTACCTCAAGTTTAATATACTTTATAATATTACCCTTACAATGTTATTTATTTGTAATGAATTGACTTTCTCACAAACATTTAAGACAATTGCTGTACCTGCTGCACTAGTGGGCACGTGACGAGCTCCTCATACCTCCACACACACAAATGCGACTTCATTTCCTTCAAGAGTGAACAGGGGAGATTGGAATATTTTCAACATTTCATTTTTGTTGGGAAGTCATTTATTAATCTCGCGATTAACAAACTTTTGTTCTAAAACAAGCAATGATAATATTTACACTGCTAAACAAACACACAGTTTTAATGATTAGTTGATAAGGCCTCAATGAAGATGTTAATGTTTTTTTAATAACAATGGGAATATTAAGCAAGGCCATAAACAAGGTATTTCTAGAATCAGTTTTTAATATGGATATTGAAAGGAAGTTGTAGGGGAACTGATGTACTCTGAGAATTACATAATGATGTGTTTTATCGTGTCCTAGTTGTGAACGTTGAAGACTACAGCCAGTGGCGTACGGTGACTTTTCTCAAATAGGACTAGGTTCGGAGGCGCCTTTCATTAGGTGGCTAAAGAGGAATACTCCCCAAATAATGTACAATATGTAGCTTAGCAAATACACTTTTACAGGTCATAGGTAACGCAATTTAGCTCTCTTCATCCGATTCACAATATTTAGACATGGAATAAACAAACAAATATATAAATAAATATATAAATTAAACAAAAACAACAAAAACATACCCGCCTCTGTGGCGTAGTTGGCTAACGCGCTTGAGTTGTTGAGCTCGACTGCTGAGGACGGAGAGATAGAGGTTCGAAACTCGGTCGGGTGAACTGAGGGTGGTTTTTCCTAAATGGTTTTCCATTCTCTCTCCACGCAAATGTGGGTTCACTTCCTCTAATTCAACCTTAACAATTCCTAATCTATTAGAGTAATTAGTACTTAAAGCGTATAACCCGAACGGGTAGTAAGACGCGGTGCTAAATATTAAATTTATCAAACAAAAACATTAATACAAATAAATAACTAAACAAGTAAATACAAAATTAATAGTGAAAGCTTGCCTATATGTGTATATTAGTGCGATCCTTCTGTCACCTTTCAGAATGAATTTGTCGATATCAGCGTCATAGAATGATTTCTGACTCTGCAGTTAATCTAGCAAGTCTTTTTCGACTGACAACAGGGAAAGTTTGGAGAGCCTATTCTCACATTGGGTGTTATGAATAGTAGTCTTAATACGTTTAAAACAACAGTGGGTGTGCTCACTGGTATTGTTGATACCAAACAACATAATTTATATGTTTCTTGGGACGCTTCTTCTGCTAAGTATGTTTCCTCTATGATCTTTATAATTTCAGTCACAGTCTTGTCTGAAAAGTCTGAAAGTCTATAGACTAATTCATTCCGAAAATTGTCAAAATTGAAAAGACTACCGTAGCTTTAATGAAGTGACAAAAATAAACTGTTAGGAAATCGAGATTAGAAGCTTTAATTATTTTTTTAAATCTAGCAGCTCAATAAATTGCAGATCATTAAGATCTTGAAACCTCAGCTCCATTTTCCCAACCATGCTGTAAATAATTTTATTATAAAGACGCACATATTTATTTCTGGGATTGAATGAGTCATCTTCTCTAAGTCTTTTCTTAGGAGCTTCCACGTTGTCACCATCTTCTAATTTTCTATACGTCTCTTCAAAGTCATTTCTAGCATCTTTGAGGTGAGATATCTTCTCTTTTACTTTATCGATGCAGTATTTCACATTGAAAGTTTTGGTTTGAAGACTTTTTAATAATAAGTCGGTGAGAGAAAAAAATGTTGCTGAAAACCTTCAGTATAAAGGCGAAATTGATATTTCTCAATGCTGACGCATACCCTTAAGCAGTCACGAAAGCATCAGTATCCCGACTATCTGGATTTTCAGCAATATTCTCAAAAAACTGTTCTGTTTTATTTTCATTCACCGTGTTCACAATTCTGGAATTGTAATTCCACCGTGTACTGACAACTGTTATAAACCGCTTCTTTACCTCTGATTGATTAAGAGCGTTAATTCGTTTCGATTAACGTGAGAGTAAATTTGGGATGCCACTCAATGTCTTAAAAATATATTTCATTCTGCTATGATTCACAAACTGATAAATAATAAGATCGAGTTTGTGAGCATAACAGTGGATGAAGAGTGCACCTGGGCACCTTTTTTTCACAAGCGTTTGTACACCTTTTAAAAGTCCAGAAAATGTAGCAGCTCCACAATACGCTTGTGCTACAAGTTTTTGCTCACAAATGAAACGAGAGAGGATTCAAAAAACATGCTCACTTAAAACAATTGCAGTGCTATCACTGCTGACATCTGAAATAAATATTTCATAAGTGTTACCATCTTTCACATATCGAGGGACTGTCGAAAGTTGAGAGAGCTTTGCAATGTCCGCAGTATCTTCCAACATTATTGTTAGAAAAAATGCATAATTTATTTCTGACTTAATCTTATCCAAAATTAATCACCAGCATATTCAATGATGTCGTTTTGAATTTTGTTGGAGGCTCCTTTAAGTGCCCCCCTGCTCTGGAGATAAGAATCCAATTTACTATCGTATTTAGAAAGTAACTGTATTAGTTCAATGTAGTTTCCCCGGTTAAGTGAATCATCCCGTTCGTCGTGACCTCTGAATGGCAGATTTTGTTTAGCCAATAAACAGCACACATCAATTAATCGTTTCATTAGTTCCCAGTTTGAGCCAACCTCTGCATTGTGTTTTAAAACGTCTAACCTTTTTGCTCACTCAATTGAAAATCTATTCTGTTTTTCCTGAAATTTTTTAATTTAGTTACTGTTGATAGATGTGGGTGAGTCTTTTCGTGTGCATCTGGGCTTTTATTTGCATTCAGTTAATCATTTTGAAGAAGTATAATATTCTATTTTGAAATGGCGTGAATATTCTTTCATTTTTGTTTGAGCGGAAATGTCTGGAGTTGGCCTACCTTTAATTATAACTTTCTGCTTGTGATGATATAGAATTATGCATCTCAATAATTTATTATTCCCATCTTTATTCAAAATTACGATATTTTAAATGAAAGTGGTTAGTAAAATGTATTTGTGCTAAATGTTAAGTTGCAAGATATGGCGACATCCTTCTACGTCTCTGTTTAAAAAGACAACGCAGTTTTGTGGACAGAAACGCACCTGGATGACCATACCTTTTTTTTCTTTTGGGAAGCTCCGAGAAGGAAATGTCGCTTGATATACTCCTTTCAGGGTACGCATATCTTCACTTTCCTTCCTGACGAGGAGCCGTGTAGGTGGAGTGACATCTTAATCTGTGTTCTAAATTTCACGTGTCAGGAATTATCATGCATATAAAGTAATAGTCGGACTTTTATTAAAATCTATAACGTGTGAAATATCTAGCAAAAAACTGTTTATCTACTTAAAATAAAAATAATTAAAAAACACTAGAACTTTTAATTTATAAAATAAGGCATCATCCCTTTTTAATTATTATAATACAAAACAGCAAACATGGACCCAATTCAATCGTTATATTAAATGTCACCCTAATGGTGGCGTACACATATTAATATATCAGGCTAGCTCTTTTAAACGTTACATGCTTTTCTTCAAAAGGGAGGGCTCCAAACTAAACTGAGAGTAATTGGTCGAGAACACAGCATTGCGAAAGGTGATCGGCATTGCTACATCTCACTAACTACCTTCACTAGCCCTGCTACTTGTCTCAGGTCCCTTCCCCAAGCTTTGTTGTCAGGGAACAGTTTCCAAATCAGATTTCCCTTCCATAGTTCACACTTTCAAACACTGTCAAACTAAATTGACAATCGAACAATTTAACACGTTCACAAGATCTCTTTCATCAATGGAACAATTACATAAGCTTAACAACTACAACACTACCACTTATAAGAATCAAACAAAAATTACATTTACTTGTGACAGAACGTCCAGTTGCATTTATCTTTTAAGACAGACGGACTAGGCTGGCTTCAACTGGTCCTCTCTCCGATAAGAGCCGATAATACTCGAGCGCTTCCGATGCTAGATTGGAGAAAGGAAGGGGGCCGCGCAAATATCATTGAGTATTGTGACAGCGCTTCTGATGTGAGTGTATTGTCATTGTAGGTGGCGGGAGGCGCACAAATAGCGAGCATATCGTTGAGTATTGTGGTGCAAATTGAGACTCAGATAGATTTGATTTTATGCTTTTATTTCCTGTGGAATTTTAACTCAAAATAGATTATCTAAAAATGACCGGGGACTATCCTAGTACTACTAGTCCATTGACGGCACGCCACTGACTACAGCTTTCTGGTAAATGGGTAGCCCTTGCCCTTATATCTTCCTTTCAATGTTTAATTATTTCAATATCGCCGTTTGGGGGCATTTTTTCTTTGCTTAGAACAAAGTTTGCTAGTCAAGAAAGTATAGATAGCTCCTCCCAAAAATATTCAATTCTCGCTTGAGCTAATTTCCACCTTAACTTACTGCATAGACGAGCTTCCCACAAAAATCTAATTATCACTTTCTACAATTCACAATATCATTTATTTTGAGCTTTTGCACTGCGAGATAATGACAGGCAAGTCTTTATTTTGAAGTATTTCTAACTACGATTCCCTTTGACCTATTTGAACAATGTTCAAATAAAACAAAGCGAAAGAAATACAAGCGTGCAGACAGGAAGATTAATATAAATGTCATCCTCCTCCCCCTCCAAGAGATTCCTCACAAAGTCTTAAAATAAAAGCACTTTTAAATAATTGTCGCTTCATTAAATGAACTCGCTCGCGTGTTCGTGTCAGCGAGTGGGAGTGGGGGAGATCTTTTCAAATTATTCACCGGCCACAAGTGAGTGGATCGTGCTCACGACTGTAAGTAAATGTATCGATTGTGTCACGTCACGTGACGGGGAACCATTAGAGATAATCGATTATAGCCCTGGCTAGTCGTGTGGACACACAGACCCGTTACTCCCGGCAACTCCGCCAGGCGGCACGCGAGTCGCCTCGTGCCATAACAACGTGAAGTAGTTCCTTTTTGACGGCAGATAAAACCTTCCATTGTAACTTGTGTTTTTATTAAAACTACTTTCCCGCGAATAAAAACAAGCTTAAAAATTGATAGTCAACAAATCACTCTTCCAGTATAAATTTAGAAATAACTTGTATAACAACTTTTTAACAATTTTACTTTTAAAACTCAGTCCTGTTAGTTTTAGAGCAAGAATCTACATAACTTTTTATTCCTCTTCGGAGAGTGAGAATACGACAGTTATATATCAAGTTTGAACCAAATATACCAAAGAGTTTCTGCTGCAGTCCTATGTATCGACAGACAGACCGTCAGACATACAGATGAACAGGTAGACAGATGACATAAATAGTAATCCCTACTTTCATGAGCTCTAAAACACATAAAATGACAGGAACCATCACAGTCTCAAGGTAGAACATTTTCATGATTACAATACTTTATTTATATCAGCAAGCATTATTGATAGTTTCGTTACATTTTCTAATGTGCTTCTTGTCTCACTACCCGCCCAAGTTATTTGTATATTTACACTCATAAGATGAGGATGAGTAGCTATAATTTAGAGGACATTAACATGCATTTTAGTGGAGGGGGGTATGAAACCATTCAAGGGAAAGCAGCAAACTCAGTAAATACAGCTAGGGCTTGAACCTCTACCTCCCCGGTACCGAAAAAATTAAACAAAATTATATTGACGCCTCAGTCCACCCGATCACCTATACAGGTAATAGCATATGAATCAGTCTGTGTTAGATCAGCCACGAACCAATCACCTGTAGGCCTATTATTTCAGCTCATGTTAGTCTGACAGATTGTTTGTCTCCTGCTCATCTTTCCTGCGCAGATCTCTATTAGTTCATTTCATTCCTGGGACAGAGATCGGGGGGTGTTACCCTGTAGGCTAGCAGTTCTATTCGAGAAGGTCCGACTAGTTTAGCTGAATGAATAGTTCATTATGAATGATTCGTTAATAGACTACACATCTTTTCATGTCTAGGGTAGTGGGGGTGCCTTTGTGGGAGGTATTCTCCTGTGTTGGAGACTTACTAATTGAGGGACTCCACAATTGAGGGATTCCTTGGTTGAGGTATTATCTAGTAGGCATTCCCTGATTGAGAGGTTTCCTAGTTGAGGGATTCCTTGGTTGAGGAACTCCCTAGTTTAAGTATTCCCTGGCTGAGATTTTCCCTAGTTGAAGGATTCCCTGGATAAGGTATTTCCTAGTTGAGGGATTACCTAGTTTAGGGTTTCCCTGGATAAGGAATTTCCTAGCTGGGAAATATCCTACTATAAAGAGGTCCTAGTAGAGGTAATCTATAGTAAAAGATTGTCCTATAAGAAGAATGTCCTAGTGGAGGAATGTACTAAGAGAGGTATATCCAAGTAAAGATATGTCCTAGTAGAGGGAATATCTAGTAAAATAATGTTCTAGGAGAAGTATTTACTAGTAAAATAATGTCCTAGGAGAATTATGCCCTGGTAAAGGAATATCCCAAGAGAAGTATGTCCTATCAGAGGGAATTCCCTAGTAAAATAATGTCCTAGGAGAATTATGCCCTGGTAAAGGAATATCCCAAGAGAGGTATGTCCTAGCAGAGGGAATTCCCTAGTAAAATAATGTCCTAGGAGAATTATGCCCTGGTAAAGGAATATCCCAAGAGAAGTATGTCCTAGCAGAGGGAATTCCCTAGTAAAAGAATGTCCTAGGAGAAGTATGCCCTAGTAAAGGAATGTCCCAAGAGAAGTATGTCTTAGTAGAGGGAATCTCTAGTAAAAGAATGTCCTAGGAGTAGTATATTCTAGTAGAGGAATGCCATAGTAGAAGTATGTCCATTAAAGGAATGTCATAGTAGAAGGTATCATAGTACAGGTGCACCCAGTAGAAGGTGGGAAGTATATCTGTGTGTTGTGCTCGCTCTGGGAACGACAACATTCCAGCAGTGAAGTAGACTATTCCCCAACTGCACCATCGATCCTGGAGTACTTCCCCTCTTTCTCTCCCCTCATGGCTATTCTCATCTCCACACTCCACCTTGCCTGCTTTGTCAACCTGCTTTCCCTTTAGTTCTCCAGTTGGGTCTTGTCTTCACATCTCCTTCTTGCTTCCTTTCCTGTGAACCTGTATCCATGACTTATTTTACTCTTAGTCAGTCTGTCTGTCAACCCTAACTTTCTTTTAGCTCTCCAGTTGGTTGCTGACTTCACCTCTCCTTCTTTATTATTTTTTTTAACCGGTATCCATGACTTATTTTACTCTTAACCAGTTTTATCTTTGTCTCCACCATCCTGCTCTATCGCTCTACCCTCTTTGTTTGTTTGGCTTTTAGGTGTTTTATGACTATGAGATTATCTTCTTCTTGTGGACACAAGAACAAGTGATGTTTGTAGTCTAAAACGTTTATCTTCAGAACCTTTTCAAGCGCTAATATAAATGAACCAAACAGCCAATTTAAATATATTGATACCCGCATATTTGAACACACGAACCAAACACAATCTGGTTTGGTTAACCAAAGGCTAGGGTTCGAATTTAAGTCAAGCGTATCATGGATGTTTTTTTCTAGATGGTTTCCTACTTTCCTTCGAATAAAACACGAAGATATTTTCTTTAAATTATTTATTCCTCATTCCTACCCCATTAGAGTGGTTATAATGCATATATCCCGGTTATTAAGCCGTACGTGATGTAAATAAAAATAGTATATTAGTCAAAATATAATATATTAAAAACAACAATATGTTCCTAACACATCTGAATCAATTCTGTGTTGCTACATCAACAGCACTATGAACGGTCTATTATTACGGTGATGGCGACCTGGTGGTCTAAGGGTAAGGTGTCAGACTTCTGTGCTGGTGGTCCGGGGTCCAATCATCGGTCCCGGCACAGATTTATCTTATTACCAAACCATTCCTTCACCTCTGACAAGACGTGTATTAATCACAACTTGTGAATGTGTGGAATGCCAGGCCTCCACCGTAGTTCGGATCTCACGTTAAACTGTAGGTCCTCCATTTCATCTCACAATCACCCTACCATTACACATTAGCGTAAGTGTGTATAACCCGAACGGGTAGTAAGACTCGGTGATAATGATAATACTACGGTGATACACAACTCATCCTGAAATAATATATGTACAAAACATTGCATCAAACTTTGGCAGGCTATTCCTAGGGTGAAAATAGACTAATTCACATCAGCAACCTAGGGCCCATCTTAAATATTAAGGGCGGTATTCACCCCTAAAGATAGAGCTAAAAACGACTGTTGTGAGAAATATTATGAGAACTGCTTAGGGTATTACAACGAATCTTTGTATACTACTTATTGGAACCTTGATCATTAATAAACTAGATGTGTTGTTACCGTTACCCACCCCCATCATGTAAAAAAAGGGGGGGGGAGGGTTGTAACACATTTTTCTGTGATAAAATATGACAGAGTAGGTATTACTAATTTTGAATTAAGATTACAAAACATGGAGTAAAAATTAACAAATAAGGTGTCTTGGAGAAACTGTCTAGCTCTACCCGTTTCCGAGATAATCATGCATGTTTGATTTCAAAAACACGTGTTAATTCTTGCCAGGTAGGGAGCCTATATGGCTGTTGCGTGGCCACTACGCTCTCCTTACCTTAATTCGTTAGACTTTTTCTGTGAGGTTTTTTCAAAGATTTGGTGTACGAGACAGCCATTGAATCCGAGGAAGACCTGTTAGCCAGGATAGGTGCTGCGTGTGATAAGGTTCAAGAAACACCACGTATTTTCGAAAGATTACGCAAGTCATTTATACGCCACCTCAATTATTGCAATGACGTTAGGGGACGCCATTTCGAACACTTGCTATGAATATTATTTTGAATCTAGGAACTAAAACATACAAGAACTACAATTAGTATTTCTTAATTTAGCTCTCAATACTCCAGTGAGTATAATAATCCCACCCAATTGTGAACTGTGTAAGCATAACTTACTAATGAGATAAATAGAAACACATTGGAGCTTATGAAGAAGGAAAAGTATCTGAGTTTCTCCATCATTACACACAAACCAGCCTTGTTTACCAGATGTACGTGATACATAGTCACACGTGCCCGTGAAAATGGTTAAACAACTGCAGTGCGAAGTAACACTGCGATTCTGGTTGCCTACTTGGCAGGCATTTACACTTGTCTTTGAGCTCAAACTTGTGTGATTATCTCGAAAACGGAGAAAGCTAAACAGTTTCTCCAAGACACCTTTTTTGTTAATTTTTACTCCATGTTTTGTAATTTTAAGTCAAAATTAGTAATACCTACTCTGACATATTTTATCGCAGAAAAATGTGTTACAACCCCTCCTTTTTTACATGATGGGGGTGGGTAACGGTAACAGCACATTTAGTTTATTAACGATCAAGGTTTCGATAAGCAGTTTACAAAGATTCGTTGTAATACCCTAAGCAGTTCTCATAATATTTCTCACAACAGTCGTTTTTAGCTCTATCTTTAGGGGTGAATACCGCCCTTAATATTTAAGATGAACCCTAGGTTGCTGATGTGAATTATTCTATTTTCACCCTAGGAATAGCCTGCCAAAGTTTGATGCAATGTTTTAGATACACATTGTGTGTGTGTGTGTGTGTATATATATATATGGTAAAGGCACCAGCAGCTGACACCCTAAGTATAATTTTGGACTTGTTTACTTGCTTCCTTTTGAATTTCATCAAACAACTGTGATGCAAATATACTGACATGTTCAATGAAGCTTTCTTTTTGAGACTGATGTAAAAATTATTTTTTTATGAAACATGGGAGGGGGATTTTTTTTTAGTATAACAGTTTCAAATCGCCAGTATCTGACATAGGGGATTTAAGGAACATCTAGTAGCTGACATTCATAGGTACCAAAAGCTGACACTTCCTAAAACAGGCTATAAGAAGAGAAAATATGTATTTTTAATAAATAACATTCATTCAAAAATATTTATTTCACATATTCAACATCATCGAGTATTGAACAGTATATTGTCTTTAAAAAAATTATATATCATAAACATTTTCATCAATAAATAAATTATTATTATTATTATCAATTATTAAAAAGATACATTTTTTATTGTATAGAAAATTTAAATATTGGTAAAAGTTTTCACTAGGGGCTTAGATTTCTTGCATTTCAGGAACTCGAAAAAGCTCCTCTGTCATTCCCTTTTATGGGTGGCTGAATTTGACAAATTATGTCTTCCCTCTGGTACCACAACAAGTTTTCTTGCCCTTCATCATACCACTTCCAGTTGAAACCACTCATTTTCATTGCTGACACATACAATTTTTTGTCTTACAATTCTTTGACCACACCTGATAAATACTCACCTACATATACCACTAATACATAACTACCTTTTCTTAGTTTTTCCTGTTAACGTTTACTTGACCGGTCTTATCTGTTCTTCTTAGTCTCTTCTGTCTTATTAGAATCATTTCTGTCCTGACATTCTATTAAATATTGTTCATCCTCTTCCTTTTCCTGGAAGTAATCATCATAATCTTCACTCTTTTTGCCACTGTGAAGTGATTTACCTCATCTGACATCTCTGATTCACTCGAAAACTATGTAATTTTCCTTTTCTTCAAACTTTTTTTTTTCTCTTTTAATCTCTTTGTTTTTTCACGTTCTTCCTTTATTTTATTCCTTGCGTCCTCCTCCTCCTCCCTTTTCATCGCTTTCTTTTCATAGTATTCTTTGTAGTCTTTTCAAGTTACTACATATGGTATTTTCTCTCTGTTTTTCTTTTTTTTATTGTAAAAAATTTCCTCTGGCCAGAGAAGAGATCGCTTGAAAGTTGATGGCAAGTTTTCTTAAAAAGACTTGTCCTGCTTGTAGAAGCAACTGGTTCATTAGTTTTATTTTGTTTTGGAATACTAATATGCACCAGAGAATTTTCCTCAGAATGGTTTATTCATATGACAGATTCCTCTTCTGATGTGTTCAGTGTAATTATTCTTGGGAGATCAGCTAAGCGATAGACTTTCTTGTAAAAGTAGAAGAATGATTTATCATATTCTTGTTCATTATATTCACAACTTTCTTGAATGTGATCCTTGAATTTCTTAATTTTTTTCCACTCCAATATCAAACTTAAATAATTTCAGTTGTGATTCTATATTAAACATATTTTCAGGAAGTTTGGTCATTGTGGTTTCACTGACATGTTCAATTTTCCTTGCCTCCACATACCAGCTTGTCAATTTTTGAAAATCAACTACCTCTATATCTGCCTTGTCTTTCTATTGCAGTTGATGGTGGAACTTTGTAGGTTCTATCAAGCCTTAGGGCTATAGCTTAGCGAAAAAACTAAAACATTATAAAGTAACATGGTTTTAGATATACAGTACCTAGTGGCTGACTAGTACTGTCACACTTGTTGTCAGTTATTAAAGATCCCCATCATTACTGACCTAGAGTCTGACATCCCCCCCCCCCTAATTGCCTCAAAGTTGGTTCAAGAAAAGTTTGTAGTCCACAAACTGTTACTATACCATCTAATTTAGCAACCCAGAATTAATCTTTGTGTTAAAATACATTATTTTATTAGTTTCAGTGAAAATGTAAGAACCTTAGTTTTGCTATCAATAGAAAAGGCACATGGAAGATTTCACTTGACATAACCAAGAAGACAATTATATCCCTCCAAAACTAAAACCAGCCGATCACTGCAGGTTTGCCAATCTGTTAGTAAAGGTATTTTAAAATTCAATTCATATACACAAATAGCCTTAAGATTTAAAAAAGTATTAAATAGTGTCAGCCTTTGGGTTAATGTCAGCTACTGGTGCCTTTACCTTATAGAACTGACGCTTCTCCTATCAAATAGAAGAAGTGACGAATACAATAACAAAGATATTCAAAGAAGTATGGGTTGCATGAAACATAAGAGGGCTATATCTTACAAGTTTAACAGATCAGTTTATTTAAATTTTTTAAAAAGACGAAAGTATTACAAATGATTTGACGTGATCATATACAAAATATTCCATTGCTTATTGATGGAAATCATATTAGTTGCCTTAGACATTGTTGTCCCAATCGGGAGCGTTAGGTGTGAAGCACCTTGGTTTGACTCACAACCAAGACAAGTATGGTTGGGTCATTATTAGAAAAGGGTATAACTCGCCAAAGTAGAACAAACACACAATCTAAAACAAAGGTAAGTCTGCCTGGAAACAACGGCAATTTAAATTGGAAGGAACTATATATTTTAGATTATGCAACAATACATAACACCACTCCAGCCTTACGGCTACTAGACTTTAACCTAATAAGCATATAAAATAACAATACCTAATTCTTGAAAATCCTAGTTTAAAGAGCTACAACGTTGGTAGTTAAACGGGTTAACTAGAATGAGTTAACTCCATATCGAGTTACGAGATACAAAGGTTAAATTCCTAGAATAGAAACAATAGGTTTACAAATAGTTAATGGCAATTTACCAGGAATCTAGACTCTAAAGATACTATGGCCGGTCTATTCCTCATTGGTACTGCCAGGTCATTCAATAGTATATTTAAATTTCAACATAAGTCTGGATACAAACTATAACAATTGCAAATAGTTAAACATTAATTGATTCAAGCGGCTCCTGAACGGGGACTGACAAAATAAACAACACCATGTGGACATCTATTCTGGACTAGTAGCATACCCACGATTGGATCACCGTACTAAAGTACAACAATAGATATATTAGAGACTGGAATTAGTCACAGACCCAACTAGGTCATAGAAAAAAGCTATAGATTACCTGATCTCAATTTTTTTTCTGATCTAAAAGGTAAGACCATCTGGAACATGGTCACAGAGCATGGGGCAACGGTTAGTTGCCCAAATATTTAAGACTATGTCTGATGGACATAGAAAAACAGACAAGGAAGACCTTATCACAAATACTGGATCTAAAATCACATAGTCTCAGATATCACATCATCTGCAGCAAAGAGGCAAGACCGACTCATCAAACATTATGACCCCCGCTTGTACGTCTACTAGTCCTCGATGACTTCTAGGATGTTCCTACGAGGGGCCTGAATTGTATCCACTCGGAATGGTATCCATTCCGATAGTTTGGTAATAAACTGCTTTTGTAAGAATCCTGAATAGTATCAACCTGAATTATACCCACAAAAACTGAAGTTGTATCCACTTGGAATGTTATCTATTTAGGCAGTTTTTAAATATACACCTTTAAGAGTAAACCTGAATCATATCCACAGATGGCCGACTTGAGGTTTAACAGAAGGAACGTTTAACGTGAAAGCTTTGTCACATTTCTGGTATAGGGCAGCAGGATGGAATCTTCTTAACTTACTACTTGTATACTAGAGTGCAGCCAAACCAGTGTGTTAATTCACTCAAATTATTTAAATAAGTTTAAGTAATTATCTGAAATTCGTAGACTCATATAAAGCTGCCAACATTACTTAGAATATTAAAAAGCAAAGCGTTCTAAACTATTTATAACTTCCAATTAAACACATTGCTGTAATTAGTTTTTAATTTACTTAACATGTATTGATTGTGAAGTTAAGGATGTGCTGCAAAGGATATTCGTATCCTATATCAGCCAGTCCTGCTCGATTATACACTTTAGGCCAGGGGAACAGAAGTTAAACCTACATTAGGAGTATATATAGAAATATATAAACAAATTGTTTGCAGTCAACATTGATAATATTTTACTCTATTTTATGGTTATTTATATATGTTGACTATCTTTGTATTAATATTACCATTGTTCACCATAGTTTTTATTTTTTCCTTGAAGATATTTCAAAAGTTCACTTGTGATCAAATCTATATAGGTGAATTTAAACTTAATTTTTTCCTTAGTGCTCTAATTCTCCTTTCAAGTGGGCTGTAAAAGTATAAAAGTCTGAACGTTTTTAACGCTTACGTTGGGTCCTGGAAAATAGGGGAAGGGGGTATAAACAGAAAAAAAACTTTTAGGTGGGGTAGAAGGACAACCCTAGCTATATAACCGATAGCCAAATATGTCTTAAAATTTGAAATTTATTAACTGTAGCTAGAAAAATGGGATTAGGGGTTTACATTTTACAAAAATAATAGATACAGCTAATTTCCAGTGTAGTATAAACCTGAAACTTTGAAGAATGGTAAATAAAAGGACCCTGCCAAATATTTATAAGAGTCTGAAAATTTTAATTCTCATTGGGACCTGAGAACATAGAGGAAAGGGGGTATACAATTATTTTATTTTACTTTTAGATGCGATAGGGTTTCTTTTAATTTGGCAAGCAGGTATAAGTAGCCCCCAAAATATCCATATAGATCTTAAAATCCAAAATGTATAGCTAAGAGTTTAAATGGTAAAGAGGGATGNGGGGGGGGGGGGGGGGGGTTGCTAGGGGCTCAACATCTCCAAGATATTTAACTACTCCTGTATGTGGTAGAAAACTGAAATTCACTAAGAAACTATAAGGACCATCCCAAATAAATAAAGGGCGATTTTAAGTTTTAAAATAGAATTTTGGGAAATTGAGAGCTATAGCCAGAATAAACTTTTGAGATGAACTGGAGGGAAAACTCCAAATAACCAAATTAAGCTTAGAGTTTGAATCTTCTCAAAGTGAAAAGGAAAAAGAGATTGGAGGCGTTCTAAATTTACAAAATTGTTTGAAGCCACTAGTTTTACAATTTAAAATTGATAATTTGGGAAATAAAGAGGGGGAGGAGTACTTACTTACTTGCTCTATGGCATTAGGATCTCAAAAATTCTTTGCCACCCTTACAAAAAAAGTCACCTAACTCTATCGTGAGCTATCTTGAGATAGTTATAGCCAGTCCACCTCATTACATCCTAACCCTATCTTGATATAGTTCTATCCAGTCCACCTCATTACATCATATCCCTATATTGAGATAGTTCTAACAAGCCCACCTCATTACACCCTATCCCTACCTTGGGAAAGTTCTACCCAGTCCACCTCATTACACCCTA
The DNA here is from genome assembly GCA_902141385.1 of Timema californicum. Taxonomy (NCBI): domain Eukaryota; kingdom Metazoa; phylum Arthropoda; class Insecta; order Phasmatodea; family Timematidae; genus Timema; species Timema californicum. The sequence continues at coordinate 114,839 of CABFOW010001099.1, read as the reverse complement.
TATATTTCAGGTCCATCTTAATTTTATTCTCCCATTTTCATCTAGGTCCTCCCAATGGGGTTGCCAGTCAATACCCTGAACAAGGTTCTAGAATCTCCCATTCATGTTGCATGTCCTGCCCATCGTAATATACGAGACTTGTACAATGAATTGTGAAAAGTACAGGGTATGTATCTCTTCATTGTGTAACCTCAGCTCCCCATTAACTTACTCTGTCCTTGATTAACTTACGTTAATTATTTAAATACATGATATAAGAAGGCTAGAATTAAAATAAGTGCACCACAATTTGTTTATACAGAAGATAGAAAAAACCAAGTGAAAACCACACTTTGTTCTAGGTGATAGCCTGATAAAAAAAATTGGAAATATCTTTAAAAACATTAATGCGTTAGAAAAAGGTGGCCAAAGTTAGCGAAAAATTGCAATTATTTAAATTTTATTTCATTTAAATATAATCAAAGTATTGTACGCCTACTTCACTTTAAAAATAGGCCCTACTGTTAACTTTTTTCGTATACCATACTAACAAGAACATTGTATTTTATGATCTAAAAAAAATTCATAATTAAATAAAGCTCGCTAAACTATTTTTCCATTTAAAACCATTAATTTATTATTATAATATGATTATAAACCATCCTAAACCAAGTATTTTTTTATTGCTACGATCAGAACACAGGTTATTAACGGCTTAATCCCATTGGGTAGAGATGAGGAAGGTAGCTAAGAGGAAGTGAGCCCGCATTTGCATGGAGTAAAGATGGGAAAACCAGAGGGATAAATCACTTGTGGAAAACCTTTAAAGATATATATATACATTTAAAGGGAAAAACATCTTCATTTCACGCAGGTGAGATTTGAATGTCGACCTCCCCATCAATGGCGATCAAACCAATGGCAAGCAACGGCTGTGGGTAGCTAAACTTTACAAACTTATATTTATTTTATCTCGACATATTGGAGTGAAAATATTGTGATCGTCAAAAATTCTAAATCGAGATTTTAATAAATGTTAACGTTTCATAACCCCCTGAAACAAAACAAAAAAGTTGTTTCCACAATGCTGACTGCTTGTACCTTGGTTTGGAATTGAACCGAAACCATTTTACCGTTTGGGTTAAAACTTTGTATATGAGGTTTACATAAGCGCCTTCCCTCTCCCCCTTCCTCAAGGGGTTTTTGAAACTAGATATCTAACACTAAATTTAAGGCTAGTTTATTGAAAGGCAAAAAGAGAATAAATATATTTTCTCGAAATTTGATCTAATGATTTTGATTAAATTTGATATCTAAACATTGTTTATCATTATAAACAAGAGGGACATTTTCATTTTCTCATGAGCATGACTTTGAGGGTACTTTACATAGGGGAGATTTTCATCATTTCTCCGTAACTATTTGAGAATCGTAATAACTTATCATTTTAAAGTTGTAATACTATTAGATGTAAAAAAAAAATTATATATAAAACATTAAGTTTCGATCTATAAACAAATATATATGTATATACTTTTTAATCAGGGGTATAGTGGAGCGATAACGCGGGGGAACGCCGTTCTGGTACTGCTTTTTGTGGAAAAATATTTAAAAAAATCTTTTTAGTAAAGTTTTATACTTTGCAACTCCAAGTTAACTAATCGATTTTATATCAATATTATGTTAAAACTTTTTTCATACTATTAATCAATAAATTCTGGTGAAATTTACAGTGCGAACTACAGGAATTTTAGGGGAAGTGCGTTAAGTAAGTTTCTTCCTTAGTAATTATTAAAATATTCTCCAAATAGCTTCTAGATGCACTTATGTTTGTGCAGGCCTTTCACCTACGGTTGTTGGGGGTCATAAAACCCCACTTCAACTTTGGGATTGCTAAGAGCTTGCGTTCCGGCACTGCTAAATTTACGACTATACACTGTTTTTAATACAGGTTTTTGGAACTGAATTTGATTCTTATGCTCTTTGATTGACAAAGATGTTTCTCTTTTCTCATATTTTCTGTAACAGGGTTCCTAGTTCCTGATGCCATAGAGTCAGGGGCGGCCCAAGGTAAATATCACGCCCGGGTGGTATTGCTTTTTGGCGTCTCTCTATGTAACCGGTGGATAATATAGTCCATTCACCATAGGAGTGTATGTAACTAACAGCAAGCAAAAGTTAGCAGATCAAATCTCATGTATCCATTTTCTAAACCATATGATCTGCAATCACCATAATATGTTGATATATTGTCACTTTTGGAAGTCAAAACTTTCACAAACTCAATTTTATTTTTAATTTGGTTTTTCTTTTGGCAGCTCTTAAATCTTCTGCTAGCTACCAGCTCTCACATTTCTCATGGAGATTGTACTCTGGGAAAATATTAAAATAATCCTCAAACCTAACAACTCCAAACCTAACGTAGCCTGGGCGTGATAGGAAAATAATTGAAAGGGAAACTCCACAAATGTTAAACAGGCGCTAAACGTTTCACTTTGAGATTGTACAAAAACTGTTAGGATTAAAACATATCTATAAGAACCTGTTGTATAGACAATGTCATCCTCTATTTTTTATTATAAGTTTAACACTTTGACATTATGAATGGTTTACGTTATAATTGCAACAAAAAAAGTTTTAGGGCGCCATTATTTCAAGCTGTGCAAATGTAAAATAACTTTTTAAGAGTGGCACTAGATTATATTTTACTCACCACAAAATTATACTAATGTGTAAAATGTCATATTAGTATCAAAAATTGAACGTTTGTTAAGCTTAGCAACTCCACTATCACTCCCTGTCTACATTAGGTTTGAAGATTATTTTCATATCCCGCCCAGGCAATGTAAGGTCATTTCTAGCTCTGTTTGGCGCCCCCTAAAGCTGGCGTCCCAGGCAGCCGCCCGGTTCGCACGGCCCTTAAGCCACCCCTGCATATAGTAAGTAACAGTGTATATTATTTCATTTCACAAATCCTAACGAATGTATAGTAAATATCCTTTTCAAGATAAAAGTGAGAGAAAGTCTGTGTGGTGCATCGTATCATTTATTTTTTATTAATAACATACAAAATTGCCTTTACCTCTATGTGAGTAAGTTTGTGAACCTATAATTTCGAAGATACTTTTATTATCATTATTATTATTATTATTATTATTATTATTATTATTATTACTAATATTACCCGTGGCGGCTAGTAGCTAAAATTAGTAGGGGTGCTGCTAACACGGGAAGCACAACAGTGCATTTTTTATTTCACAGCCGCAAAGCCAACTTTTCCGTTGGTACCATTCAGAATTAAAGCTACGAATATATTTCTTGTAGTAGCTGTGAAAACTTAAGCTGTTGAACTTCACTTACAGTCACAGAACTTATTTCTTGGGGATGCAAGGCAATGGTTAAAGTTTTCTGTTAAATAAAAGAACCGAAAAGATGAATCAAATAAAATAGCTGGAAGCAGAATAATCTAATTCTACACTCTTCTACGCTTTATCACATTCAAGAATATGGTACACGGTTTTTAAGCACAACACACGCTGAGTAATAAAAAAAACTTCCTTCCACCATCACGCCAGATTCGGCACTGCGAGAGCAACAGTGCTGGCAGTCCCGCCTTCCTCCCCACCCCCTTCTATGTGCGCATGAGCACAACAGTCAAACACCACGTCACTGGCACTGTAGCGCACAGTTCCATACAAATATTTTTGTATCTGGTGGATGGCTACTGAAGTACTGACATTAATCTTAAGGAATATATATTGTACTACAAAAATAAATAGAGAATTAAAGAAAAAAGAACTCATTTTATTAAATGTTATCGATAATATCAAGATGAAATAGGGGGTGCTTTAGTTCCTCAGTGCCTATACACGAGGCGCCACTGATTATTACTATTATTATTGGAGTTTACCGACGTATCAACACAACTAGAGGTCATGTAACATCATTAAAATCATTCTACTCGTGTTAATGAGTACAACAAGATCAATAATTTCTTAACCCCCTTTTTTTTAACAGCCTGTACATACATATGTGTGTGTGTGTGTGTGTGTATGTGTATGTGTGTGTGTAATTTCTCTATTTAAGAAATCTGTCTTAAACTAAAATAACTTTATGAATACTCTCAGTGGATAGAAATAATAGCTGTGATGCACATGCCCATCCTCCCCTAAGTAAACTCCTGGATGCGCCACTGAATCTTAATATCTTCAAAATTAATTCTACTGTAAGTGGGAAAAGGTCCTGTTCGTCTATAAAACATGTATAAAACTATTTAGAGAAATCATTTTCACCTCTCTCTGCTTACCAAACCAACGTTATACAAATAGGTTTTATCTAATCAAGGAAGCACTGTTTATGCAAATTATTTATAAGGTAAATACAATCATGTTTACTCAACAAAAAACACTTTTAACATATATCATACAAATACATCCCAGAAAACATTTTCAATCACTTAGGTTTGGAGGTGACGGACATTTAGTGTCATTCAAGGGTTTTAACTGAACAGGATATAAATTGATAAAGGGGGAGTAGCGGGGTTTACAGAAAAAAAGAAATATGAAAAGATAGTGAATGCCAAAAAGGGGTTTAGGAGGAGAGGAAGAGGTGCTTCTGAAGACAAAGCAATCTATCAGGCAGCTACTGAACTTTTTCAACAGTTTAGACATGATTTAACTTGAAAATATCAAATTTTGTTAAAATTATTGTATTATAAATATTCGTCGTGTATGATAGAACATTATCTTATTATCTATAATAATATGATAACTTCAAAACTATATTCTTGTATTTCATGTTTTATTTAATTTTAACTTAATTGAAATTGCGTCTTATTGTAAAAATATAAATATTAACTCGTAACTCTGTTTATTAATATAGTTCATTTTAAATTCACAAGTTTAATATAATACAAAAAACCGCATGTTGTTACTATGCATATTTCCTAAGCAATAGAGTAAATAACTTTATTGTCCTTTATAGTAGGTATCCATCCGAATCTTAACAAAAGTACGTGACNGGGGGGGGGCGTATGCATTAAAACCCACTCTTCGAGGTCACCTGTCGAATATGAAACGAGAAGGTTGTTAATGCTGTCTAGTGGAGAGATATGGAACTAAGCTCTTGAGTTGTCAAGGTTGTTAAGTCTGGAAGATCTTTTTCTCTACCAGAATAATATTCTATGTAGTAGTATTCTGGTTCTGGTAGGGAAAAACCTTCTAAGCCTGGATTTCTAACATAATAAACGCATAAGTCCAAAATTTGTTGTTTGGCGTAGATTTTTTTAACGTTGCTTGGTGACTTCTATAATATATATAAATTCAACGTTCAATACACCACAGAGAATATTTTCAATAACTCAGGTTTGGAGGTTATAGTAATAAAGTGAAAGACTAATAGTGTCAAGTCAAGGGTTCTACCTGAACAGGATATAAATTGGGTGAGGGAAAGGGAAGTAGCTGGGATTAGAAAAAAAGATGGAAAGATAGATAAAGCCAAAAAGGGGTTGGGGAAGGGAGGGAGAGGTGGTTCGGATAACAGACCCATCTGGCAGGAAATGACTTTTCAACAGTTTAGACATGATATAATTTTAAAATACCAAATTTTTATTAAATTATTATATTATAAATATTCATCATGTATGATAGAACAATATGATAACTTCAAAACTATATTCCTGTATTTAATGTTTGATTTAATTTTAAATTAATCAAAATTACGTCTTATTGTAACAAAGTACATATTCATTTGTAACTTTTTAATTAATATTTACAAGTTAAATATAATGCAAAAAAATGTATGTTGTTATTATGTATAGTTTTTGGTAAAAGGGCTATACAACTTTATCGTTCTAATATAGTAGGTGTCCATATGAATCTTAACACCCACCACAGAAGAAGAAGAAAATCTATATTCTCGAAACCATCCTAAAATTAGGAATTTAAAACTACCTGTTCCCAATCTCACCCAAAATATTAGAGCTCTCTATCTCGAACTGAATCAAAAATGTGAACCTCTCACACCCCTAAATAATAATAGTAAATTTAGGTAATCTGTGCCGGGACCGAGGATTGAACCCCGGCCGCCAGAATAGAAGTCTGACACCTTACCCCTAGACCACCAGGTCACCCAATCAACCTGTAAGTATGAAGAGGTCTTGTTTGTCTATAAAACATGAATAAAGCTATTTAGAGAAAGCTTCTTTTAAAAAAAAAATCATTTAGCACTACGTCTTACTAACCATTTGGGTTGCACGCTTAAGTAATAATTACGCTAATGGGTTAGTGATTGGGAAGGTTGAATTTAAAGGAAGTGAACCCACATTTACGTGGAGGAAGAATGGAAAACATTTTTTGAAAAACTTCCTCCAGTTCACCCGACCAAGATTCGAACTTTGATCTCCCCGTCCCTGGTGGTCTAGCTCTACACGAAATGGTGCGTTAGCTAACTACGCCACCGAGAAGGGTTTAATCATTTCCACCTCTTCTTACAAAACCAATGTTATACAAATATATTTTATTTAATCAAGGAAACACTGATTATGCAAATTATTTATAAGGTAAACGTAATCTAGTTTATTCTTTAAAAAAAACTTTTAACATAGATCATACAAATACATAGCAGAAAACATTTTCAATAGCTCAGGTTTGGAGGTGACAGACAATTAGTGTAAAGGGTTTTACCTGACATGGGTTGAGGGAAGGGGTAGTAACTGGGCTTATAAAAAAAGATGGAAAGAATGATAATGCCAAAAAGGGTTTGGGGAGGAGAGGTAGAGATGGTTCGGATAACAGACCCATATGGAAGAAAACGGCTGAACTTTTTCAACAGTTAGGGCCAGTTTCATAGTCAAATTTAGTACGCCTCAAGTGCGGCGCTATACTAAGTACATGATGACACCTACCTAAACCAGAATGGAATGGGCCGTTCTCTCATAGGAAACTGGCCTATTCCATTCTGGTTTTAGGTAGGTGTCGTCATGAACTTAGTGTAGCGCCGCACTTGAGGCGTACTAAATTTGACTATGAAACTGGCCCTAAGACATGGTTTAATTTGAAAATACAAAGTTTTATTTAAATCATTATACTATAAATATGTATCGTGTATGATAGAACATTATCTCATTCTCTATAACAATAATATAACTTCAAAACTATATTCTTGTATTTAATGTTTGCTTTAATTTTAAATTAATCAAAATTACGTCTTATTGTAACAAAGTAAATATTAATTTGTAACGTTTGTATTAATAATGTTCATATTAAATTTACAAGTTAAATAGAATTATAAAATAAAAGCATGTTGTTATTATGTATAGTTTTTGAGAAAAAGGCTATTCAACTTTATCGTTCTTATATAGTAGGTGTCCATAGGAATCTTAACACCCACCACAGAAGAAGAAAAAATTATATATTCTCGAAACCATCACGAAATTAGGAATTTAAAATTACCCGTTCTCAATCTCACCCAAAATAGTATAGCTCTCTATCTCGAACTGAATCAAAAATGTGGACCTCTCACACCCCTAAATAATAATAGTAAATTTAGGTTTGTGGTTTTGTTTATGCTATTGATATTAATAAGCGTGTGAATAATCAGTTATAAACCATTTTAGAAACATTTGCTTTTAGATATCAACAACTGTTTGTACCAGCTAAACTAATATGGTCACACACACACAAATATATATATATATATGGAGCTTTATCGTCCTAGCTACAACCTGATTTACCATGACTAATATCGGGGTTTGGAACTCACCGGATGTTTCAAGATAATTTTACCTAAATGATTTTTCACTTTATCTCCACGCAAATGTACATACACTTTCTCCATAATTCTACCTTTCTCATACAATCCCTAAAGTGTGAACACGAAGTTAGTTCATAAGGATATTGAGACGCGAATAATTGAAAAAGTGGTAGACATTTCAGTCAAGACTTCTTTAACTATGTTAAGAAAAATTTTGATTTAATTTGTGGAAATAATTTTTACTTTCTCGTACTCCTCGGGTAAAGAAAGTATTGTTATCTTTAAAAAAACTTGAAATTTTGATAAATATCGACGTTTCATGAACCCTTGAAACCGAAAAAGTTATTTTTGCGATGCCGCCTATCTGTGTGTTTGTATTTATGCATAGAGCCTAAACAATTTCATCGATCAGGCTGAAACTTGATATCTAAGCTTTTACTAGGGTTCCCCAGAGAGATTTTTGGAATTAGATATCCAAACCTAAAATTAAGGGTAGTTTACTTAACGACGTTGCCTACTTGGCGAATTCGAAGCAATTTTATGAAGAGGGTTGCATATTAACTTAGCGCACTCAAGTATGAAATAAATATGTGGCCTCGTTTGACAGTTCTTACCCCCTCCATGACTACCTTTTCCCTCTTTCGTTACCTGTGTCTAGGAGGGTACAAACTCCACTCGCCATCCGGTAAGACCAACAAGTCAGTTTTTCAGTGATAGAGATTCAAATACAACCATTCGAGGTCGTGGCATTTATCGGGTGGAATCACATTGCTTGTTGAGATTATAGTGTTATGTTTACTTTTTAAATTGATTACTACTATAGGAAGGTGCAAAATTCAAATACAGTAAAAACAGTTTAGTTACTAATTAGGTTTATTTTGGTTACCTAACTAAGGCAGTTGCTTGCTGACTTGGTTTGCTGTAGGAGTCTCGTGTTTAGGCGAAAGGCGCTGCTATCATAGCTTTCAAAATACGCACTGGGCTCGTTTATTTACTTTTGAAACATCTTAGTCACTTTCATATAAATAATATAGGATAATGTGGTTATAGGAATTGAATAAAACACGTGGTCTTAACGGCACGCTAGTTTGGTTTAGCTGATCAGGTTAGGATTCATATTCTGACTGATGGTTCTGGGATTGATTTTACCTAAATAATTTTCCACTCTCCCTCTTCACAACTTCGGGTACACTTAATCATAATTCAACTTTTTTCATCCTTAACAAATTAGCAAAATTAATAAACATGTTTATAACCCAAACGGGTAGTAAGATGCGGTGCTAAAATTTGGATAGCCCTGATTAGTAAGAATATTAGAAAAGTAAAATTTAAAAAACAGGTTATTAATACGTGTAGGCCATCAAGGGGTCACGGTGTTCTCAAAGACAAAAATTTATGTCAAACCAGGCAAAAGGTTGGAAACCACTTAACTAAACTCACATTTCACCCATTTGTTAATGTTCAAATTATACGAGTGCATCGGAAATTTTCTTCTTCATACTCACCAAAATTTCAGTGATAGATATTATAATTTATCAATTTATTTTTTTGTTAGGAGATTTTAAAATTTGGCTTGATCATCGTTGTATATGTTAATTCTCGACAGCTAGCCATGGTCAAGCTATTATTTAGGCTAAGAATGAAAAATACTAGGTTCAATAAGCCTAGCCTAACATAGATCAAAACAGCCAATTATCAATTTGATTTGGATGTATGTGTCTGAAATTTTCGAGCTGTCGTCTGTTTTACAATGCATGAGAAAGAGAGAACCTTTAGGGTATTTATTTTTCTCTTAACACTTGATAAGACATTGTGATATACTTTACTATTTTATGCGAATTTTTAATATATGTCAGGTTATATTATATTTCGTGTGATGAATGGTTACTAAAATACCTAAATATCATAAATATGTACAATACCTTTAAAAATTTATGGACCAAATAATATATACCAATAGGTCGTTTCGCTCTCAAATTGCAGTAGATGCGCTTATGGATACTTACGTCTCTTTCTATCTCATTGGTTTCCCTGTTAACGCTATCTTTTTTCTAACCAGCGGAGTTGCAATTATGTATCTTAAAAATAAACACAATTATTTATATGAAATAAGCACCCTTTTTTATTATACAACATTCACTGATGCATCTAGTGAAAGCAATATATATTTAAAAAAACTGATACTTAAAAAACTTTTTATTCACCTAAATTATAAAAATCAACATTGTCTCCCAGCTTCAAAAATCTACATATAAATATCACGCCATAGGTACATTTCCACTAGTGTGGGAAATACAGTTATTTTATGGTGGTCGTAATAAATGTTGTGAACATCATCTACAAAATCTTACATGGGATTTGGAAAAGATTTAATAACTTTCATATCTCTTAAAGTGTTTATAGGAAAACATGAATAAGTTGTCTTGTGTGAAACTTTTTTATTTTAATTTAAAATGAATATACCTATATTATGTTTTTGATATTAAAATAATAGTTCAAGTTTATTTGTGAAACATATTAATTTATATATGGTAGCGTTTTTAAGTTGCAGAGTTCTTATCTTGATTGGCACCATACCCGGTCTTGAAGAGCATGTCACGTTTATACAGTTGTGACGTTGGACACTGAAGAGTTATGTCAGCTCTTATTATTCACATCACAATTAGTAATATACTTCTTCGTTCGTACAGTTAAATAGACTGGATTGTGCTGCAATTTCCGAGGCAATATTGAATTTTCAAAGTACATTTTATGTGCATAGATACACTACCATACCATTTACTTACTTCCGACTGAAGAAACCTGTTACCCTCACTAGGGGGTCGATCGGTCTAAAGATTATTAAACTCGTTATACTGTCACCGTTAGTAATCAGGTTGGGGCTCGAATCTTTAACGAATTACCTAGCATAAGTTCAACACTACCACAGTTGGTAGTGGGTGTGCCAACCAGGCCAGGTGTACCTGAGTTCAATTCCCAATTTGGTCATAGATATATTATTGATAAAATGTCGAATGGGGATTGAATGTTGTTCTAGATCGTGCGTTGATAAGATTATGACTGAAATATGAACTGTATGGGGAAAAAGATTTTGTATTAAAATAACACGTTAAACATGCCAACCAATGTTGTGTCTTATATCTGAAGATAAAGAAAGGGAGCAACTAAAAGAAGAACAGGGCCCAACTACTTTTACTTGAGTATTTCTGGAAGAATCGAGTACAGCCAATTACGAAACACAAACATGTAGTCGACTACTTTTACTCAACTGTTCCCAACACTAGAGCTCACTGAGCATAGTAAGTGAACAAAGCAGTGCTGCCAATTCACATTAATACAATTATTGCCAGAATTCATCAAAACTATCTCATTTCTCACTAGATTTGAATAAATTAAATCTATATTTTAAATATTACTTTTTTAACATAGTGGCTAAAGTCTGTTGGCAAATATAATAAACGAATCGCCCCTTTAAATTATGGAAGTCGATACATGCTCTAAAATATATTGACCTGAAAAAAATCTTACAAGTTAAATAAGGTTGCAAATTAATGTTCTAGTATGCACTGCAATCTTTAAAGGGAATTAATGCTTCATGTTTAAGAAAATACTTTTACAGCTCACTTGAAAAAAGAATTAGAGCATTAATGACAATAGATTTGATTATAAATGAATTATTGAAACATTATCAAGGTTAAAAATAAAAATTATGGTTAACAGTGATAATATTAATACAAAGATAGTCATTATGTATAGATAACAATAAAATAGAGTAAAATATTATCAATGTTGACTGCGAACAATTTGTTTATATTTTCTAAAAGGTACTCCTAATGTAGGTTTAACTTCTGTTCCGCTGGCCTAAAGTGTATAATCGAGCAGGACTGGCTGATATAGGATAAGAATATTCTTTGCAGCACATCCTTAACTCTACAATCAATACATGTTAAGTAAATTAAAAACTAATTACAGCAATTTGTTTAATTGGAAGTTATAAATAGTTTAGAACGCTTTGCTTTTTAATATTCTAAGTAATGTTGGCAGCTTTATATGTGTCTACGAATTTCAGATAATTACTTAAACTTATTTAAATAATTTGATTGAATGACACACTGATTTGGCTGCACTCTAGTATACAATTAGTAAGTTAAGAAGATTCCATCCTGCTGCCCTATACCAAAAGTATGACAAAGCTTTCACGTTAAACGTTCCTTCTGTTAAACCTCAAGTCGGCCATTTGTGGATATGATTCAGGTTTACTCTTAAAGGTATATATTTCAAAACTGTCTGAATGGATACCATTCCGAGTGGATAGAATTCCAATTTTTGGGGATATAATTCAGATAGATACAATTCAGGGTTTTCACAAAAGCAGTGTACTACAAATCTGTCAGAATGGATACCATTCCGAGTGGATAAAATTCCAGTGTTTGTGGATATAATTCAGGTGGAAACAATTCAGGATTTTCACAAAAGCCGTTTATTACCAAACTGTCTGTATGGATACCAGTCCGAGTGGATACAATTCCAGTTTTTGTTGATACAATTCAGGATTTTCACAAAAGCAGTTTATTACAAAACTGTCGGAATGGATACCATTCAGCTCCCCCGTTCCTACGACGAGTCGTTAGAATAGAATACAAAATATGAAGTGAGGGGGGGGTTGTTTTACATAAGATGCACTGACGNATCTTCCAGGACCAAATAGAGTAGAACATCTACTAGCGCTTGGAGATGGCCACTGATGACAACGTTGGGGAGCAGACAGCCATAACAATTGAGTCTTGCAAGCGAGTGTCGAGAACTTCCTCGGGACCGTGGCCGTCCACTGGGGCAGGTTTCCTTGAGCGTGGCCGTTTACAGCAACATCATCTCACTGTTAGTTTATATTTGCCACATATTATTTGAATTTATTATATCTTGGATTTATAGTGATAATCATAAATAAGGTATTTTTGGAGTGTTGTGTTTATGGGTAATTATCACGTTACCATGCGTGTCTAGGCTGCATCATTCGTAGCCCAGTAATACCATTGCCCAGGAAACGGCCGAGTTTACTAAGCATTGAGGTTCTTTCAATGTCCCGATGATATGAGGGGATGGTGATATGAGGGGATGGTGATAGCATGAGGGTGATAGTGAGTATGATGATAGTATGATGGTGATAGTGAGTATGATTGTGTGGAATCAGTGTAAGCGTGTTAACCCTAATTAACAATACCACTGGTTACCATGTAGGATAACTCCACTTTCAGGAAAACTACCCATGCTAACAGATGGGAATTGAATTCAGGAGCACTGACCGCTATACCACGCGGCCGGTTTAGGAAGAGGCTGACACCAGTTTACTAAACATATACAGTGGAACAACGAAAAAATATTAAATGAAAGAAATAGCTCTTCACATATGACGATAGAGGTTTTTTTAAAAAAATGTATAATTCGTCCGAAGCGTTCAAGTGAAAATAAACTGTTCATTGAAATGTGTTTAATTCCCGTGTCAGTTCCCTGTTCACGCAAAGTGGTACCCCCTTTTCCCCATTCTGATAACAATCGATTGGCCCATCTGTTATTGGGGGGGGCACACGCACAATGTGATATAGAGCGCTGTAGAGAGCAATGTGGGTGGAGTCCAGGTACAGCGTGCCACTGGCAGGGTTAGCCATGAGGAGACATTAGTGGACTTGGCATAAGATATACTTGGATCAAGCACCGGTGAGGACATGGTCCAAGGTGTCAGCTTCATCTGGTACGGTCTCCTTATCACGGGGATCGAATCCCGGTTGGGTGTAATGAGGGTGGTCCCCCCCCTACATGCTTATGTCAATGTAAATGAGATTACATTTCCTATAGATCTTACCACACTCATGCCTACATTATAAGTGTCGATCTGTGGATAGATCGGATGCGTAGTAAGACATGAACTACTAGTTACGTGTTTTACCTTACTATGGTTTATTATATCTTCAGACAAATTCTAATGCTAGTTTCTTAATATTCACTTCATCCTTAATAATAGATATGTACAGTCGTTGATGGCTAACTAGTACTGTCCCTACTCACCCTGCTAAACCTGTTCCCTAAACGTAATAGTTTATTGATAGTCAGTACTAACAATAGAATTCTTTACTAAGATAACTACATTAGGTCAAACTTATATTCAAGGTCTCAAATAGCCATGCCAACCTTATAAAATAACCCCTGAACTGTCCCTGTTTCTCTGACGTAGTTTTTCTCGAACTGAAACTGCCACGTTGCGTGTGTGAAACAGCTTTAAATAATGCATGAGTATGTATTCACTAGAACGTTCCCATATGCTCCGGAACCAATGGTTTGTTTGCGGTTCTGTTCTGTAACATATGTCGTGTGTGTACTTCATTCTCATACATTGGGATTTACGGGGGAAAATAAAAGTTTGCTTTAGAAGCAAGTTTTCATGAATCGCGTGACCATAAAACTCAGAATTGAATATTATTCTATATTTAAACGCCGTGAGATGATCTTAATGACAATATGTGCTACACGGATGTAATGCAAGTTACATAACTTCTCCTTACACTTTTTTTTTTCATTGGGAGTTAAAATGTTTTTAAGATATTATATAAATGTGCTGTGCGTTTATTAAACTAATAAATATAATTTTAAACCAAACAATTTTACATAACCAAAAGTGTATTTATTGTCCTAATTTCGAACACTAACTACGAGAATGAAGGCTTTCAAGAACCAATGTGTTTTTAAATTAATGATTAATTATATAACTTTTTTTTAAAGTGATGAAGATTTTAATTTCCAATTTAAATAATAGTTTTATCTAAAGCGGTTGGCATTACAGTCCGGCGAACGCTCCTGCCCACTAGGTTCGTCTTAGGCGGTGTCACACAGTCATTTATTTTTTACTTTTTATAAAATAGACATATCTCTCTAACAAAAGAAAAATATGTATATTATGCTGAAATTATAAGGTTCATCTTCGATTAAAGATGCGTTATAACATTATATTTTAAATTATTTGTATTAAAATGGACTTCATGTAGTACGAATAGTAACTAATTAACAACTGATTGCTATAGTAACTTGAAACTGAGGATACGGAATAATATTAACAGTATTTACGAGTGGACCAAGAAACATTTTTAAAATTTGCTCACAAAATTTCACCATTAACTTAATGAAAAAAATACAAAGTTAAAAAAGAGTGTCATAAGTGTGGAGTTTGTCACACAAGAAAATATTTTGTTCTTGTTGTGCAGTTGATTTTTTAACTATTATTATTATTATTAGCACCGCGTCTTACTACCCGTTCGGGTTATACGCACTTACGCTAATGTGTAATGGTAAGGTGATTGTGAGATTAAATGGAAGACCTACAGTTTAACGTGGAATCCGAACCACGGTGGAGGCCTGGCATTCCTCACATTCACAAGATGTCTTGTCAGAGGTGAAGGAAGGGTTTGGTAATCAGATAAATCTTTGCCGGGACCGAGGATTGAACCCCGGCCGCCAGCATAGAAGTCTGACACATTACCCCTAGACCACCAGGTCACCGACGATTTTTAACTACTCTTAAAATTAATGATTTCACAATTTTCTTTCATAAAAATCTAGAAAATGCTATGTGATGTAAATGTTTTATAAACCATGTTATTTTATAATATATCTTAAATTGATAGCAAAACTTATTTCATATGGACTTGAGAAAATAGCTTTTATAAAATAAATATGTTAGTGTAATAGTAGCCTTGGAGATATAAATCAGGACAAAATATCCAGAAGATCCTATTCCCATTCCAACAGGTGCCAACATCAATTTAATATTTGCTTAATATTTGGAAATAAGGACTTTCAACCGAGATGTTACAGTTCGTCGTCCTATAATTGCTCTTATAGTGTGTTGTTGCTAGCTTGTAAGTCGGAATATGATGAAATCGTGTCTTGGGAATTATGGTTTAATTTAAATAATATCCTTTTAACTAAAACTACATTTGTCCCTTATTTAACTAATATTATCCAAGGTACAGATTGTCAAAGTGGGGACACGCGAACAAGGAAATAAAACTTTTTAAAAAAATAACCCAACTAAACGAAGCGTGGCAATTATCTGGCGTGGTACCACACGGTTCACTTTAACTCACGCATTCTTCACGCACCTCACGCATGACTGAGCGCGATATCCCCTTCCTCCCCCCTTACATGACAAATTTCCCTGTGATTAATTCCCGTTCGTTATATGTGTTTGTAAAAATGGTGGCAAGATGTGAAGTTCCTCTGATAAACAGTGCATATCATAACATTGAGAAGGAAAAGGAATCCAAGCCGCGTGGCCGACTCTTGTTACTCCGATATCTCCTTGTTTTTATTCAGTTTACATTTCTTAACGAAAGGGTTGTTTAACGGATAATCTACGGTACATGGGTATGAGGAGGGTAACAGAGGGTCATGCACTCACATTCAAGGGGATGGGAAAACCACAGTGATAAATTGAACAACTATCTACCCCCTCACCCCCCCGCTCTTCCTCTTTCCTGGGCACCCTATCAAGACTCAAACCTTGATTTCTTCCACTATAGGTAATCCAGCCTATTGCGTAACTAACACCCTACACCACAAAACCAAGTTCGTGTGATTGAGGTGTTAAATGTGCACATTTTTTGATCACCTGATTATATATTATTATTCCATAGGAGTTTACCGAAACATTGGTCACGTGTTCTCAAGAAGGTTCACTATCCTTGCTGTGGCTGATCTTCCGGACTACTCAGCCACTAGGGCTGTAATACAGCTGTAGCTAAATAATTACTGGGTAAAAAGTACCCTTATTCCCCCAGACCTCCTCCCCATCCCCCACTAGATTTCAAGCGCGGAAGTGACAGCTCGGAAATGTGGAAAAAAATAGCTTGACAAGATCACCCCCCCCCCCCCTCTTAAACNCCCCCCTTCTATACGAGGATATTCCCTACTTAGACGTACAACGTCTTATCTACACTTGTAATAACAAGATAATAATTATAATTATTACTGTCATACGTTTTAGAGTATCTCTATTTTGATTCAAATAAAACTGCGAGTTTTGAATATTGTCGTAATGTTTCAAATTCCTGATATAATAATGGTCACGGCTGCTCGATTTTATATATATATATACCTATATTTATCAGCTATTAGCAGATACACGTGTTTTGTAACATATATATGCATATGTTTTGTAATATATTTATATATTTAGGAACCTTCATAAGTTGTTCCAATGAAAATCCGAAAATCAAAATCTGAGAAAAGGTCCAATAAGTAGTGTTTTGTAGCCGCCATCTTGAAACAAAATGAGGAACGTACATTTTAAATAGCCTGTATACTAAACGGACGTCAGAGTTTAGTCCACGTGAAATTTCTACACGGCCTTTGACATGGTTTTTGAGAGAAAAAGTAACAGAAAGACAACAAATAGTTTTTCTTAGTATATTAGTGGAATAATAATGTAAATTGAAGTAAATATGGACTTGATCCATTCTAACATCAAGCGACGGATGCTTCATATAGCGTACGTGATGTTAGTGAAGACTGATGCGGTTTATTCCTTCCCCTTTCTTATTTTCTTGACAATCTTTACTTTGTGGAGAAGAACATAAGGAGGTTATACATATATAAATATGATACACTGTTATTTTCCCCTTTTTTTCTCCTTCTTACAGAAATACCACGATCTAGACGCAGAAGTCACGAGGAAAGATGGCTTGATTTTGATTCGAGAAATGGCAGCAGAAGTGAAAAATATGATGGATATCAAGATGAACGCAGTCTTGGTGAGTATCACAAACCAGCGAAAGGTTTATTGTGTTGTGTTGAAAGTATTCCTTGTTTGTAATAGCTGTCATTTATTTTCTAAGCTATATTCATGACCATACGCATAGTTGATAAGCTAATACAAGTTTCAATAGCGATATTGTTCAAACTCAAATTGCGTCAATTTGCAGGGAAAGTGTTGAGCTATAAACAATTTAACTATAACATGTGAATAACTTTAACTAATATACGATGCTTCGGTCAGGTCAGATATGTAAATGTTTCAATCCGTACAAGATGTAACAACCTTTTTACCGTTAGGATAATTCATTACGTAAGTCAAATAATTAAGTTAACAATAAATAGATTTATTATGAAAAACATAAATGGGATATAAGATTTCAATAGTTATACAAGATTAATGCTGGTTGACAATTGAACGTGTAATATATATAAGTTCAGGAAAAAAGTGAACATATCGTGGATCACGGAAAACTTTACGTTAAATACAAAATGTGTTGACATATATCAAGTCCAAACTATAGGATTGTTTTTCAGCTGCTCGGGTAATATTAAGCGTCCAAGGCAGCAAGGTCAAAGGCAGTAGGTTGGAGGAGCCTATTCACTATCAAAGCAGCTGGGCAAGCGCCAGGATACGGTCAGTAGGGTCTAAAAGGAGAATCAGTGAAATAATTACCAATTGCCAATGAAAGTTAACTGTAAATACTATAAGTTTAGAGTTACTATTATATATATAAATATAACTAGCTTGCTTGATTGGGACTTATAAAAGTCCTGAAGATACATTGTATGATGAATGATATGAGAAAGGTTTGATAATTACATTGGTAGATGGCTAGCAAACAGGTGTCAGCACCAAATAGTACTATGGCTGGTCCTTTTCCCAATAGGTACTGCCAGAGCACTCAATAGTACATTTATACAATAACCCATTCCCTGGGGTACAACATTACTTTAGTACACACTAACTTTAAATATTTAGTCAATAGGAGCCAACGACAGGCTAAAACTAAAGGCATGATCTGCGCGGACCCCATTATGGAAACTAGCGGAGCTCCTCGCTTTACACACCCCAGCTAATACCACACGCAAAGTGTGCCAACTAGAATGATTCAACACATTGACCCAACTGGATCCAAGAAAAAGGAATGACAACCTGGTTGTAGCCATACATATATTAAACAACTGAACACGACTTTCACGGCGTCGTGAGAAAACAGACTAGGCATAAGGACTAAAAAGAAATTACTGCACTTGTGGATAAAAGCAACCTTTAAGACTAGGTCCTTATTACCTCTGGAGCTCAAGGCTCCTATATTTAAGCTATGTCATATGGACATAGGGAAAAACTTAGTCACTTGGACTAATATAAAAAGTCTGAAGGACTTTAGAAAACATTAGAGTCACTTTGACTACACCAACTAAGTCAGAAGGACACAAATCCAAAATCTAGTCACTTTGACTGAAATAAGAAATCTAGAAAAATAATCACCTCGACTATATAAACTAAGTCGAAAAGACATGATAAACGTTATAGTCGTCTCGACTATATAAACTAAGTCTGAAGAACATTACAAACATTATAGTCCCCTCGACTATACAAACTAAGTCTGAAGAACATTACAAACATTATAGTCCCCTCGACTATACAAACTAATGTCTGAAGGACATGACAAACATTATAGTCCCCTCGACTATACAAACTAAGTCTGAAGGACATGACAAACATTATAGTCCCCTTGACTATACAAACTAAGTCTGAAGGACATTACATCATATTCTAGTTTGTTAGACTAGGCCCATAAGTCTGATGGACTTAATAACGCCTTGATAGTTAGAAGATTGAAGAGGATTTCCTTCAATGACGTGGTGAGTCCCACGACCCAAACTTCATGGCGAGCTGGTATTTCTGTGGGTGATAGAGCGGCGTTATTTCTTCGATGATAAGATGTGGGGAATGCCAGGCCTCCACCGTGGTTCGGATTCCACGTTAAACTGTAGGTCCTTCATTTCATCTCACAATCACCCTACCATTACACATTAGCGTAAGTGCGTATAACCCGAACGGGTAGTAAGACGTGGTGCTAATAATAATAATAATAATAATAATAATAATAATAATAATAATAAGATGTGGTGAAATACAATAAGTGAATCTGAGCGGCATTCATTATATACTATTTCTCTGACCAAACAGAAATAAAGGGAATAAGTCGTAAACACAGGCAAATGGGAGGGACGGAAACAAGGGGAGAAAGGAAAATAATAGAATTGGGGGGAGGAGGGAATGAAAAGACAGAACTCCCCACGAACTCTGCAAGAGTAGCAGCGCTCTAGGCTCGTGACTTCGATCCCAAGCCGGTCCGTCCATTTCAACTATTGGGTGATGTAACGAGGACGTGTGAGATTTGCTATGCTGGTGCCCCCGCCATACTAGTCGTAATTTCCTTGAAAGCATGGTGATTGTATCAGAGCCCATCCTGTTATGGTGAGTAGGTCTTGAAGGATATTTTTACTAAATAAATCAGTTTTAATTATCTTCTTTGGATTCAGCTATAGTATTTTTATAAGGATTCGTCTCGTGAGTGTTATTTTACATACTTGTATTTTCTTCTCGAAAGCATGGTGGCTGTATCCGAGCCCATCCAGTCATGGAAAGTAGATGTTGAAGCATATTATTCCTAGATATGTCGATTTTAATTCTTTTCTTTAGATTCCGCTATAATAATTATCATAATTTAGTATTTTTATGTAGGCTCGTGGTTTATATGTCAATTTTACATAATTGACATGCTACAAAGAGATGCAAGATGTTCCCTGAAGTGACCAATTGGTCACACCATGATGTTGACTGAGCTGGAGCGGTGGGTTGTGTAATTTCGTGAAGGTTACTGAAACATCAGAACACAACATATTTTAAAATATTGTTATGAAGAATGTTTTTGCAAAACCAAATAAGGATTTCTAGAGCTACTTGTGAAGACACTACTTTATGGGGTGCTGGGTGAAAACCTCCCACTGACCATTGGTTTATACATCACGCTTATCCGAGCAGGGCTTTGGGACATCGGTGGCACCCTCCAGGGTCAATGACGTAGTTCCCAAGCCCCCGGATAAGAGGATTGGTGGCACCTGGAAGCCTGTCGTAGGACTGCGCAAGCTTCCGGAAGTGATATTTGATGGTAGGCATCTCCTAGTCCTGGTGCAGATCTACGTAGCGTACGTACCAGGATCCGTACAAATAAATACGAAGTATTTTAAGGTGGGGAACTTGGGCTAAGGTAAATTATTTTTGCAGTATTTAGAGCAAAAAAATATATATTTTTTCAAAATATGTACAATATTGCTTCACTAGATATATTGAATATGTTTATGACCATAGCAATATTTGAACAGAAACTTTAAAATCAAGAGAAGTCTTGTTCAAATTCCACAATTCCCTTGAAAGTTATTCAGCAACATTTGAGATGGGTACAAAATTAAACTAAACTTTAGCCTATCTAGCGAAGCATTCGTGGAATATTCTGTTGTAGCTGCTTCGTTGGTTTGTGAGCAAGTCTTGTAGAGATATTGCTGCTTAATAAGCTGACTAGTAACTGAGAAATAAACTGATAAAATGCTACATTTAGAGCATCACACCTTATGAAGCAGAAACTTGGACTCTTAGAAAGATGGAATATAAATACTTGGAGAGTTTAAAAATGTGTTACTGGAGAAGACTTGAGAAGATCAGATGGACAGACAAGGTGACAAATGAAGATGTCTTAAAAAGAGTGGGTGAGAAATGAACCATTTCGTATGTGATTCTTGAGTACTGTACTATCTCCCTGACAAATACTCACCTCTCTTTCTTTAATATATATGGTAAAAAGAAAGTAGGAATTAATGTCCATTAAAATAGAATAACCCTCAAATAAATGTGTGAAAATTTTTAATAGCCATAAATAATGACCACGATAGACCCCAGATACACCATTCTTAACAATATATTTCACATTTTAATAACGATAATTATGACCACGATAAAGTATAGATAGTTAATTCTTAAAAATAAATTAAAATTCCCAATAACAACAATTCATGACAACGATAGCCTAAAATAATGAAGATGAAACAAAAAAACAATAATGCTTCTTATCGTTCTAAAATATATATAATACATCAAAGGAATGTATTATAAATAAGATTCTTACCTTCTCACCCCAGTAGCATTACAGGTAATCTACAAGGAACAATATTTACCATAGGAGAGTTACCAAACATAAACTTTTTGCCATCCTTTCTTATAGAAGTTAATTTTCCAGAATATGCAAGTCGAAAAGTAAGGTTAAAAATAAAACCATAAAACTCACCGAGTTCATCTTACCGCATAAAGAAATTAATTATATGAATCCCTTACTCTCCGCCACCATGCTAGAGATAACGAAAAGGGCAAAGCACTACATTACATCTCAAAATAAAAAGATAAGAGAAAGAACCAATAACAAACTCCTCAAACCCCTCCAATGGCATTAGTGTAGCGTCTGTCCCGGCAAAAGGACCACACACTGTATCAAACCGTTAATGTTTGAGACCTAGCTCTAAAAATACGCAAACATAATTACTATTAAACATGTAAAAACAAAAGAGAATATTTTAGACCACTGGTAATGAAAACAAAGGAAAATTAGTACATAAATTAATAATGCTAAAGAAAATAGTTCCGAAGTTTTGCTTGATCTCAGCACCAAATCACAACAATTCAATATAGTTTACATAATCAAAAAGGAAGTTAAAAGTTAGTCTTGTGTTTGCCTCGCAATTAAAACATAAATACATTCTTCTATATATTTAAAAAAAAAATGTGCTCAGCATAGTACAAAGAAACTGGATCTTAGGAAGAAGGAGGATTTAAATATTGGATGGATTGGAAGGAAGTAAGAAAATTCTTGGAGCTGAAGCAAGAGGCAGGCAGAGGACCGGGTGCATTGGCAGTCTAAGTTCACAGACAACAGGAATGGCCTTGTCGTAGGACAGAACACCTAATATTAAATTAATCATATCTTAATCTATCTATTATGTATCTTCCGAAGACGGCACATTTCCACAAACCACCCGATAGTTCATAGGTAGTTTATATACAAGTATTTATAACTAGGTAGATAAGATATATTTGTTATTATGATACCAACTCGAGGAGATATAGGAAGGATCATGACGTTATGATTGTGTCATCATTTAATCACAAACTAGGAAAAGACTAATCACTGAATAAAGTGTTCTTCAGCCAATTATATTAGAGAAAACACAATTAACCTATTACAGAATATGGCTAATTGCGCAGCAACTAGACAGCTCAAGCAACGTTCAGATAGACGAGGCTCTCTACTTAATCTACTGGGTTAAGCTTCAAGCTGTTCCTCACGGAGCTACAATACAAGCACATACAAAACACATGAGTTTCTTTCTAGTTAATTAACAAATAAACAAATATTATAGAGTGCAATGTTTAATATTTACACTATAACATTATATTTAGGTGTGTTTGCTAATATTTCACAAACAATATAATATTTTACTCGCCATAACCGGTATTACATTATTTCATCGTTGAAACTAGGTATTTAAATGGTTGTACGACTCCCAAAAATAACATATTGCTGACTCCGTGGCGCCCACGCGGCGTTTCACCGTACTATGAGACCAGCCCACGGTGCTGTGAGGGATAGGGTATAGTAAAATCTTTTTATATCACGGCCATCTTCACTATCGATTTCAAACACTAAACATTGTAGTGAAGCGGTCGAATTGTTCTTGCTCAGTAAATATATTGATTAATTCATATCGTTCTACAGGTTCATAGCTGGTAGTCTCAGTCAGACATTTTGTGTTGATTATAAATAAATTAAACAATACATGTATATCAAATAAATAAACAAACTATATAACCTCCATCAGTGGGTTCTATTCAATGCTTAAGGAGCCCGTTAAGTGTGTGAATTAAAAATATTTACGATGGATTGAATAGCCAAGCTATTATGCTTGTTAATTACGAGAATCGAGCCCGTTTTAAATGTCATTTTACAATTTAAGAAATATTAAAATATTTAGTTTAGTTTAGTTTAGTTATAAAGTATTTAGATTATATACAAGAAGATATCGATGAGTGCATGCATTTATTTTACCACATTTTTCAATCACATTTATTTTCAATTAACTTTATCTGCTCCTAAAAAAGTTAAATACATGCTAAGAGAACCAAATACGTATCTAATATACGGGCTGTGATTGTACTTTACAACTATTTGCTCATTAATTCCAGAAATATCCACAAACACTTCAATTGTCATAGGACGTACCTTATTTGACCGCTATAGAAGTCACTATCTCTACTCTCACGTATTCAATGCAATAAAACATGTTTGAGTTTCTCACCAATATCAGGGGATAGTTTATCAGTTTTGCACGAGATGCAAGCAGTTAACAAAATATGGCTTGGGTGCTTTGAAGATAAAAATTATTTTTATATGGTTTATTGCGACAACGAAAAGTGACACTTGATAAAGCAAAAGCCTGTTTAACTAACAAGCTGAGGGCAGAAGAAAAATTACTCAAATCTTACACATATTGAAATATGTTCGTGGGGTTCTTTTACCGAATACATGTTGAGATCTATTGATATGTGGAAACCACACAGATTGTGTTTTATTAAATACATCAATGATGTAAAGTGTGCTTGCGAGTTTTCCTAGCTGAGTGGCTAGGGGTAGTTGATCACATGTTTAGGAGACCCCGAGTTCGATCGTGAGGAGTTGAGGGAGTAAGGATGAAAATATATAACACATTTATAAAATACGCAGTCGTTAAGGCGGAGAGTTTAACATTAGACTGTATCCTTCTTTCAACTCTGATCAATCGTTGAATTTTATATTCGTGACTGTACTCTCCGTTTTTACTGAAGAGCTCT
Organism: Timema californicum; assembly: GCA_902141385.1. Taxonomy (NCBI): domain Eukaryota; kingdom Metazoa; phylum Arthropoda; class Insecta; order Phasmatodea; family Timematidae; genus Timema; species Timema californicum. The sequence continues at coordinate 90,361 of CABFOW010001099.1, read as the reverse complement.
CGTGGGTGAGTGACTGCAAAAATATCGCAGGGAAGGGTGGGGCGAGAAAATCCCACGAGAAACCGTCTAGTTTTCCCTAAACCGAACTTAACTAATCTCAACAAACGGAAAACTAAGAAACCTGTCAGCTACTGGAGGAATACACAAGATATAAATAATATATTTGGTACAATACTCACTGGTAGGTTGTGAGCCTCAGACCTTTGCAATCAGATCCCAGCAGTCGGACAACAGGCTACCCCTTACTCTCCCCACCATCCCAATCGTTGGGGATTTGAACCGAACAAGTCGAGGGTAGCTTATCATTGCCGGAGTGTGAGTTCGCTGGCAGAAAGCCCTGGACCCTTACAATCGATCACAAGCGACCGTCGCGCTATCTCTACGGCGGGATCAACAACTAACGACAAACACTAGCTCTACCATACACGAATCTCGCCGGGGAGTCAGCACTCCCATCGTGTGAACTTTGAAATGCTACCTGCAAACGATAACTAAACACAAATGATTAGGTCTATTTAGCCTTTGAGCCCTTGGGATTGAGTGACAGCTAGTTTGGTTTAAGGTTTTAAAGGGGTGTAGGTGGGGAGAAAGGGGGAATAATAAAGAACTGCTATATTTAAAAGTATAGTAATCCGTTTCAAGAGAAAGAGCTGCAAACATTTTCAATGTACTAATTTTTTTTTTCACACGCTAGCCTTTCAAAGAATAATTGGAGAAGCCATTAATTATACTTTGTATTATGTACATTATATAAACGATCAAATTAAATGTAATGTAAAATGAAGCAAGAAAGGAGGCAGTGTTCAGTATAATAGAAACAACATTTATTTGCTTAGCTCGGAAACAATGTTTATTTATTTTTTTCCCTCCATTATGTCTACTTTAGCAAGCACAATTAAAATAAGCACTTTATTGTACACACAGAAATATAACTAGAAAGTTTTTATTTATAAAAAAATCTTAAGAGTGAACACAAATTTATTATAAATAGCCCATGTTCCAAAATTGGATATGGTTTTTTTTATTTGTATTCATTACCATTTTCAGTCTCTGTGGCCTTGGTCAGTTTTTTTATTCAAGCCGCATATTTTCCACTACCGGCTTGCTAGGACTTTCGTAGCTTCATATGTCTTATAATCTAACTTAAGAATAGAACAGGCACTACATCCAGTCCACGACCTTTAATTTATTACTATGAAAGGGTAAACCTACATTTAACCAATGATAAAATTTTCGGCCTTGCCGGGAATCGAAGCCGGGAACATCAACTCACCAGGCATACACGCTACCGACTAAGCTAAGGTGTCGAACAGCTGTGGTATAATTTTGTTTCCCTACTATCAGGCATCCTTAATCAAGAATGGCTTTACCTATAAATATATTATACACAAACACAAATAAGGGTACATTACCTAAACCAACAAACATAAGTTTATTTTCTCTATAACAATGCTGATTCCAATTTATATAAATATGATAACTATAGCGTTTGGAAATGTATTATGATTTTCTAAACGTCAATGGCTGTAGCATGTAAATAATTTGTAACTGTTTAAGTTTCTCATATATAAATGCAGTATAAATATATTATTATGATTATGACTTTTACATCTCATATGATTTACCCCTTCCCTCTCCTTAAAAATGTTGCTGCATTACAGTAAATATTGTCCTCCAACCTCTCTTCGGTTTTGATTAAATAATTATATAGCCAATTTCCAGTTTTAAAGCATGATAATTAAAAACACCCAACGTTGAAAAATATCTAGCATGATTGTTGAGTCGATGGCTCGCCATCCATCGAGGTTGAGGTTTGAATCTCAGCTGGGAGAACCCGTTAAATTAAGGCATTAATAGATAGTGTGCCAAATGTAACAAAACAATTTATCTTATCATATATTAATTGATCCATCATAATTCCAGGTACGTTAACCCTTTAAAACAAAACTGATATCACTTCAATTAAAATCAAGCTTTACACAGTACAAATATATATATATATATATATATATATATATAAAACATTAGGCCGACTTATATTTAAACTAGGAACTACTAAATTTGTCAGTTAAGAATAAAGTAAATACTTAACTTATTAATTATAATAATCTAAGTCTAATCGCAGAGACAACACAAAGACGTGGTGCCCACATTTACCGCCATCTTATTTTAAATTTTATAATAATATCCTTTACCTATATGGCCAAATATATAGTGTCAATCGTTTTTCCGTTGCATATAATCAGAATCATAACAAGATGCAGTTCTATCACACTCGCTGAGCAAGATCTGGTCATGCATAATACATGACATACAAAGCTAATATTCAACCAAAGTCAAACATGTAATACATAACTTTTTTTTTTTTTACTACACCAATTTTCATCAATTGAGTTCTAATTTTCTGTTAACTATCACAATGATTTAAAATATTAGTGGAACCAGTATTGAAAACACTTTCCCAATACTAATAATGTAACTTAAATCCATGATAAGCCATCCTTTAAAATACAACATACGAATATTTGAATGAAAGGATTTTAAAACCTAGATGTGTTTGTTTAGTGACGAGTGACATTGTTTACTTAGCTAAATAAAGCTTGGTACTTGCATTGGGCTGATGTTGAGATCTCTTAGCTTACTCGGATACAATATAGGAAGGATTGTGGATAAGTAATGAGTGTGAATACAAAGGATCTGCAAGTCCGGGAAGCAAATAGTCCGTATACAATGCTGTTAGAATGCCAATCATTTATTTTTCCCCAGAAATTATCAACACGTTCAATTTATCCACGCGTATGCATGGTTCAACTGGTGTCCATACTACGAATAGTCAGTAAAAGAGTCGATTTTTCTGTATTTGTTAACTTTTCAAAAGGTCTGTTTGCCTTGCAATGTAGCAGCCTCTGGACTCATCAATACGGCCGAGGATTGACAATTTACCTCCATTGTCCAATCGTTTCCGACCAAGCCATCTGGTGTAACACCAAGGAAGGCCAATTTAGGCTCAGTGAAGAGACCACATCTGTCAACGCGAATAATTAAAGTCGCATCTAATGTTTCTATTGCTTTGTATTCAGTTTATCTTTCGTATAGCATAGTGGTAAGGTGTTGTGGATCAGTATATTTATAAACATTGATTTGCTATATTCTCGTAGAAAGTTTCTGCAAGATGGTTGCAGACTTGCCCAAAATTATACGCTGTCAAGAGTTTTCACCTTTCTTCTAACCATAGTTCCGAATTATTCCATTTTCTAGTTTGACATTCAATGACTTGTTTTTCCTTGGGTTGTTGAATACTCACAAGTAACTAATTATTATATAACTTGAAAATTGTCATCCCGAATGTTTATTTTCTTAATTGGCTTTTGACAAAAGTTTGTTTGACTTGGTATAGTTTGAATCCTGTTGTTATTTCTCACGTTTCTCTCGGGAGAGATATACCGTACTTCTAGGTGTTTTTGAGCTTCTACCAGCTTGATCCATGTATTTGTTCGTGAAAATAATAGTGAAGAGCACAAATATTATGGCTGACAACAGTAAATGCACATTGAGCTTGATATAATCCTCGCTTTGCGTAGTTGATGCGTTTTCCACTAGTCTTCTTCACAAAGGCAGTGTTATAGTGATCAGCACAGTTATTGTTTGTATTGTACTGTACATCAAGCTGCGACAGCTTTTGAAGAAGAGGCCACTTTCTAGAAGAGCTGGAGTGATATTTTTACTTTCCCATATCAAGAAAAAGTATTGTGAGTGTTAAAACAATCGATTTAACTTGAAAATTGTCATCCCGAATGTTTATTTTCTTAATTGGCTTTTGACAAAAGTTTGTTTGACTTGGTATAGTTTGAATCCTGTTGTTATTTCTCACGTTTCTCTCGGGAGAGATATACCGTACTTCTAGGTGTTTTTGAGCTTCTACCAGCTTGATCCATGTATTTGTTCGTGAAAATAATAGTGAAGAGCACAAATATTATGGCTGACAACAGTAAATGCACATTGAGCTTGATATAATCCTCGCTTTGCGTAGTTGATGCGTTTTCCACTAGTCTTCTTCACAAAGGCAGTGTTATAGTGATCAGCACAGTTATTGTTTGTATTGTACTGTACATCAAGCTGCGACAGCTTTTGAAGAAGAGGCCACTTTCTAGAAGAGCTGGAGTGATATTTTTACTTTCCCATATCAAGAAAAAGTATTGTGAGTGTTAAAACAATCGATCAAGAAATTATGACAAATCTTTAAGTTTTATTTGAACACAAACCCAAAAAAGTTGATTTTTTTTTATTCTATCAATCCCCATGTCTGTCCGTCTGCTGTCTGTCCCTGGACACGGATTCAAAATGGTTTGACGGATTTTGTTCAAACTTGAAATTTATATATTAAAGGGCTATATCACAAAACCTCTTTTAAACAAACCCTTCGATTAAGGGTAGATTACTGATGAATAATTTTTGTAATTACAAATATTTTCGAAAATGGCTTTAACGATGTTGTTTAAAATGTATATTGTGGATTTGTTTGATAATACAAATAGTACTATATATTTGGTTTTTGGGCAAAAATTAGTTGACTGATTTTTCAAAGACTTGAAATATTTTCCAGTTGACTCTAAATATTTGGTTCCAAGGGGGTATATTGGTAGTAGATGACATAAAAATTAACATTGTCTACTGGTTTTTGGTGTAAAACTCATTTATGGGTAGTTTACTGAATATTGGTTTTTCCAAAACAGGAGATATTTTACAAATGGTTATAAAGATTTATTTTAAAATGGACATCTAGGGAATGTTTGACATGAAAATTAACAGTGTATATATTTTGTTTTTGAGGTAAAATCTCATTTATGGGTGGTTTACTGATGGCTAACTTTTTAAAAGTGGAGATATTTTTAAACTGCCCTAACTAATTGGTTCCAAATAAGTATATTAGGAGTGTTTGAGACAAATATCTCTGTGTAGTTATTTTGGTTAACAATTCGATAAAGGGTCTGTTATTGAGTGATTTCTGAAAATTTGATTTTTTTAAATGGTTATAATGATTTTTCTTAAAATTGTGTCTAGGGGAGGTGGGAGTTGTTTGATATGAACATAATAAATAAAGGTGTATATTAATTTTGGGGGTGCAATTTTTATGGATAGTTTACTATTAACTGATATTCTTTAATTTGCGTATTTTAAAAAATGGCTTTAGTGATTTGGTTCAATATTGGTATCGGGAGACTATTTTTCATAATGTATCTTTGTTTATTTAAAATAAATTAAATTTAAGGTTATTTTACTTAAAACAAAAATTTTGAATGTTTTATAAATGTACTTTGAATATTTTAATAGTTTTTCATAATATATAGAAATAAGTTTGTATATTTACACATAATTTTAGGGTAATTTAGAAATAAACTAGTTTTGAACATTTGAATTTCTTTAAATATATTTATTTGGGTGACCTGGTGGTTTAGAGGTAAGGTGTCAGACTTCTGTGCTGGGGTCCGGGGTTCAATCCTAGGTCCCGGCACAGATTTATCTGATAACCAAACCCTTCCTTCACCTTTGACAAGACGTGTATTAATCACATATTGTGAATGTGGGGAATGCCAGGCCTCCACCATGGTTTCGGATCCCACGTTAAACTGTAGGTCCTCCATTTCATCTCACAATCACCCTACATTACACATTAGCGTAAGTGCGTGTAACCCGAACGGTGGGGCCACTAATAATAATGATTGTTAACACAAGTTTCTTGCTGTACACAAACTGTTTGCTCTACTTCTATGGATATTCTCTTTTGAGCTTTTCGATACAAACTCAAACCTTTCGTGTGTGGGTTTTTTTGTAATCAGAAGGATGCTTTCTTCTATCCTTTTTCACCATTAAAAATAAGATCACAACAAATTATAATATTACATATAAAACCACCCCTGGCAAACAATACAGCCCTAGCACCTGAACTTTGTGTGAGTGCTGGCTTGCTAGAAACTTTTCAGGTCTTAAAAGATCATTTAAAGATAACCAAGCCCTCCCCCTTCAGCCCTTCTGTATCCAACCAGGCGTACTTAATGGGGGTTTGCCAAAATAGAATGCAAGCGTTAACCATTTGCGATTATTAATGCCAAGTTGAAAAATTAAATTTTCTTCTCAATTAATAGTTGAAAGCTCAAACACATTTATTAATTTCTATCTAATTTTTTTATCTAATTATTCCGTGGTTTTATTAAATTTTGGGTCATTCATAATCGTTTGGCATATTGATACCTTAAATTTGACACAATCAATAGTTTACTATCATTAATGATAGTTGAGATATCATCAGAATAAGAATAACCTTTGGGTAAATGAGAGAAATGCGGGTTGAGGGTTGCGGGTTGCCCCTTCAACTGTACAGATCCTTCGTATATTTCCCGCTGTAAGAAATCTTGTGCAGGGAATGTTTGTTTAACCTTTTACCTTAACAGAAGAACAAGAATCGTTTGTTGTGTTGTATTGTCCGTAGGGATGTTTGATTCATGGAATTTGAGTCGAAACTTTGAACCGATCTAGATCATGAGGCGTAGTATCGATTCAGGCAAAAGATCGAGTGGAGTGAATTTATTTTCTAAAGATCGATCTAACGATTCATATAAATAAAGTTTGCTTTAACTGGCTACACTAATCAATAGTGGTGCACTAAGAGGAGAGCTGAGGGGCGTCAAAATGTATCGATGGAAGGAGGGCAGCAAAAATTTATCGAGGGCAGCGGGAGTTATAAAAAATTATCAATGGGAGGGGTGGGGGAGAGGCGTCAATATGTTCCGAAGGTGGGGTGGGGGAGTCAAAATCGTTTGTGGGGAGGGGTGGTGGCGTAAAAACTTATCGGGAGTGGGGGCAGCAAAGCTGTCTCATGACTTATTAAATGCTTCTGGAAGATATTTAATACCTATTTGTGGTAACCACAGAGGGCAGTAATTTAAATATTTCGTGTGGCTTTACATACAATGTACACCTTGTTTCTGTTCTTTTATCCAATTTGTAACTTTAGAGGCGCTTGTGTGTAGTGGTAGTATTACTACTATAATATTTTATTCACAATGAGGAGCACTTTAAATGTTTTACTCGAAGAGAAGAACCAGTGGTGGTGGAGAACCATATTTATGTAAGAGGTAGGTGGTAGTTAGTAAAATTGTGTATTTTTTTAAAAGGTTTTTGCTCTCCTACACTAAAGGCAGATAATTCAGTACACCTTATTTGTTTGAATTAATTGTAAGGGAACCAGTAATTGAACTAAAATCAAACACACTTGCTGGTATTCGTCTTGAAGAAACCTCACGCCTTTTTGTGGGAGGGTGTGTCTCAAAATTTGGGAATCACTAGCTTAGTGGAAGTGAATATTGTCGATGTAAGCATTCTATAACTAATTAAAATCCATGGGGCCAATGAGCTTTTTACGAAATGCTTTCAAACTATTGAGTTGTTGGACAACACGTCACCATAAATATATTACAGAATAAAAACAGTGATGTGATCATTTACAGAACCTAGACGTAAAAAGATCAGATCGGTGGATTATTCTCTTCACTTTACTAACTAAAAATAAATAATAACTAATTAATAGCCCAAGATTGCATGACTTAGTTTTGAAATTTTCTTAGTACTAATAGTCAACAAAAACAATTCCTAAAGGCAACCAAATTAAATTTCCCCAAATCGATTCAAAGTGTTGAGTACTTTCGTTTCGATCTTTTTGAAATCGCTAGAAAAAGAATCGACACGCGAATCAGATTAAGGCCTTGGATTCGATCAAAAAATCGATTAATTGAGGGAAAAGAATCGATTTCCAAAAAAGATCGAACATCTCTAAGTGTCCGTCTCACATTCATTGGAGATGTAAGGTCGCCCTCAACTCCCCTCCCTCGCTTTGACAGACAAACTAAACAATATTTATTTTTTCCACTGTTGTGTGTAGGCAGACGTGGGCGTTGTATCACATTTACATTTTTATGTGAACGTTTGGGTATGATTCATAGCATGAATTAGTTTTCTAATTAACGCTACGCCCACTATGTCAGTAATACCACACTGACCAAATAGTATTACAAAGCTAAGGTAAGGGTTGGTAAACCTGACTATGTCTTGGGAGGTTCTGGTTGGGGATGTGTTTTCACAACATGATTTTTCCAAGCGCACCTAGTCCTGTTATCATGGATTCCAGAATTAGAGAGTAGGCCTAATGTAAACACTTTTCATAGAAAATAGCTTATCTAACAGCTGTAACAGCTATTAGATCTTTCTTGTGTTCATACGTCAAGTGATGGGATCTGAAGCAATCACTTATAATATATTATACTACCAATATCTATAAAATAACAATAACATTATATTAACATGTTATTAATGTTGACATAAAAAAACTGCGTTCATATATTTCTAAAAATGTCATTTTATGAAGATTGGACTGTACTGCTGCCGATCAAGTGTATTTATTTTTGATTGATAATAAGAACACAAATGAAACAATGCCTTGGTTCATTGCATCTTACAGTTGATTTCTAATATGAATATTTCTGTTGTTGACGCCCTCGGTAGAAATTACACTGAAGAGTGAACTCTACAACTTGGGACATCTCGAGTGTGTTCCTTACATTTAAATAGGATCCAAACGGAATGTTCCGCGACAATCAAACACCCAATGAAAGCTCTTCCAGCAATCAGCTGAGTCAAGCTCTAAGACCCCCCCAGGATACTTGTACGATAAAGTACCTCTAACTGATGCAATTCTTTATGAACACGTTAGAAAATAAGATGTGTTAGTAACCCTGTAGGCAGTAACGGGGTATTGGAAGGTCAATAACCTGTTAGCCAGGAAGATTGTGAGAGTCGCCGCCAAACAACAATAGCTTCCTAAAAGCTGTCAAGGGGGGTGGCTTTCTTCACTTGTCTTGGACCACGTTAAAGGTCCGGGGGACAGTTAGGTTCGTCCATATTGGATCTTGAGGACCAATGGGAGTATTTTTCCCAATTTTAAAATATAGTATCTGTTGAGTCGAGTAGGAGACTCATTACTCTTGTCTCTCCGGGCTACGGTCAAGGACGCTCCCAGGTGAACTCTGGGGTGTCATGTTTTGGGAACCTTTGAAAGACACCTCGCGTTAGTCGCTTGGTTAGTCGCCGCGGATATAATTATTATAATAAAAAATAATCAGGCGTGACAGTGCGTAGTAGTTATATTATATCACGGCTAAGCAGTGGATATTGCAATTCACCTTAAATCGGTTGACGGCCACTCTCACACTAAATAAGACACGTGACGTGAATCGAGTGAATTGCTAATATAAATTTAAATATATGATTTCTTTAATTAATTTAACCCACTATACGATCACTACAAAATTTTATATTGAAATAAGATAAACATTCATTCCGTGTAGACCTCATTTAATTTGCAAGCCATTACGGTCATCTACAGTTTGGCCACGAAGGTGTGTTAGCTGAGGTCCGCTTATGCGCGTAGCATAACAAGGTTCGAACTCACAGCGACCCGCCAAAGACCCGACTCCTCTAAATCATAAACAATGTTGGTGTAAGGTGTTTATTCTTGAATGGCTGTGATAGAAGTGGGTGGAGAGGAGCGTAGAAGGGGATTTACTCTTCCGGACGTCGTAAAAAGGTTGACAGTTACATCAAGTCGAAAACTAGCCAAGGGAGCGTCGAACGGGCGATGAGCGATAAGCAAACATATAAGAACAAGCCGTACCCACCTCGGGCGCCATCTTGGGTGAGGACAATGGTGGGGAGAACGGAAAGGGTAGGGGGTAAAGCCGTCCTCACCCTATGAAAAATTAGAGCTGATGTAAACAGAACTTTCCCGTCAACAAAGCACAGACAAACACCGGGTTGCGCGGACTAAGAGGATGACTTACAGACTATAGATTTGGAGAGTAACCACTCCTCTATTCAACCTGAACTGTTAGTTATACTAGGAGATTGGTTGACTGAATAGACTATAAAAAAACCATTTGACCGGAGATTCGTAGACTTCCGAGGCTGGAGTATAAATACGACTCTTTAAGTATCAGGTCCATTTCATCTGGTCTTGGCGCTGACGGAAAAGTCTGGTTTCGAATCCCGGCCAGATGTACTGAGGGTGTTTCTCCCACCCCGCCCCCCCCCTAAAACCCGCCTCGGTGGCGTAGTTGGATAACGCGCTAGTCGTGTTGAGCTCGACTGCTGAGGCCGGGGAGATCGAGGTTCGAATCTCGGTCGGGTGAACNCAAATGCGGGTTCACTTATTCTAATTCAACCTTCCCAATTCATAATCCATTAGCGTAATTAGTACTTAAAGCGTATAACCCAAACGGGTAGTAAGACGCGGTGCTAAATATTAAAATTTTCCCCCTAAACGTTTTCTCCCCGTTACTCTCCGTTTTCTCTCAATTCTACCTTCTTCATCCTTAATCAATTTTAAATGTGTATTACAACTGTAAACAAATATTGTAATTCATGAAACCTCACCTTGGGTCATGACGTCATAGTGGAATAAGTGTAGAAAGGGGGGTTCTCGGTAAAAGACCGATAGTCCAACGTCCCCCCACCACTCGTATTTTGGCTTCACAACAACGCCATCCACCTGCCAGTCACTCTTTGTTGATACAGCTAAAGCAGGGCTGCCTCTATTTTATTACTACCAAATTTCCTGTTTTTTTGCAGGTTTTCCAATAGGAACTCACATTTTTCCAGGCAGCTTAGCTTGAAGAAAAAAGTGTTACAATTTCATTTTTCACCAAAGTGACTTAAGTGTGACGTCATATAACAGGATGGTTTCAGATTTATGGGGAAATACATCTTCTGTGGCGTCACAACCCTTCTTTTAGGGGTAGTAAGACAAGCTTTCAGTTAAATGTTTCAAATTAACAAATATTCCTGTATTTTCACTAGATTTTTCAGAATTCCTGTGTTTTCCTGGTATTTTCCAAACACAAAAAATGGACATTCCAAGTCGACTAGAAAAGAGTGAGAACAGAATCACCACCATGCATTCAATTAATATGAGCTCCTCTACTATTTAATAAACACCTGTTTCAATCTGCTGGTTCTAAAAATAACGTTACTCGGCAAATGTTGAAAATGCCAAATCTGGACCAATTAGACTATTTGTTGTGTTACATTAAGTACTAACCGGGACTATTTGTTGTTGTTACATTAAGTACTAACCGGGACTATTTGTTGTATTACATTACGTACTAACCGGGACTGTTTGTTGTATTACATTACGTACTAACCGGGACTGTTTGTTGTGTTACATTACGTATTAACCGGGACTATTTGTTGTATTACATTACGTATTAACCGGGACTGTTTGTTGTATTACATTACGTACTAACCGGGACTGTTTGTTGTATTACATTACGTATTAACCGGGTCTGTTTGTTGTATTACATTACGTATTAACCGGGACTATTTGTTGTGTTACATTAAGTACTAACCGGGACTATTTGTTGTATTACATTACGTATTAACCGGGACTGTTTGTTGTATTACATTACGTACTAACCGGGACTGTTTGTTGTATTACATTACGTATTAACCGGGTCTGTTTGTTGTATTACATTACGTATTAACCGGGACTATTTGTTGTGTTACATTAAGTACTAACCGGGACTATTTGTTGTATTACATTACGTATTAACCGGGACTATTTGTTGTATTACATTACGTATTAACCGGGACTGTTTACAAAGTCCTTTTACTCGTTTTAACCGCATTTAATCCAAGTTTCCAGCAATGAGCTATTATAATTATATCTATAGTGTTTGAAAAGGGAGGGGTAGGGGGGAATGTAGCAAGGAGGAAGCGTACCAACATTCGCACGGGAAGAGGATGGAAAACCCCATGGCAGGTAGGGGAGAGGACCTCTCGTCACGTGAGTCAGGCACTCTAACACTGAGCTATTATAGATAATTGAAAGGGGACAAACAATTGCTTCTAATAGTACATACATATTCCCCAGCTGGTGATCGAGCTCAACATCCCAGGAAGAAATTGAACTGAAGACCACGCCCACCTAGTAGTATCTTCAGAGCAGACGCGCAACCATAGTCTTTAATCTTAAGGGGTGGTGGTAGGGGGTCGTACCCTTCCTCTCTTCTTGGTCCAACTCACCCACGAGGGTAAAATATCAACTTGCACCCCACTCCCCTTTTGTTCATTTGACCGTTTGAGGTCAAGCTGTGCTCCTCTAGGAAGGTTGATATATTTTTCACAGTGTTCCTAGAGAGGAAACCCCCCATTTGACCGTCTGAGGTCAAGCTGTGCTCCCCTAGGAAGGTTTATACATTATTCACTGTGTTCCTAGAGAGGAAACCCCTATTCGACCGTCTGAGGTCAACCTCTGGTTTAATGGAGGACGAGAGGTGAGACTTGTTTCTCGCCCTTGAGGTCGTGGAGCAGTTCCTTTTATCGCACGCTCCCGATTATGTCGTCACAGATACAAGAGGGTAATTTAATAAATAATTATAATTTTATAATTATAATTATACTAGTATTATAATTTTATCCGCCTGGGTGGTTGAAAAGTCTGAGGCGTCAGTCTCGTAATAAACTAAAATGCCGTGGACATGATGGGGAGATTGAGTTCTGAAACCTAGTCAGTTGTACTGAGTTTTTTTATATGAATGGTTTCTCACCCCCCTCCCCCTTCCACGCAAATGTGGATATATTTCCTCTCAATTCTACCAGTGGACGGGTAGTAATAAGTGGTTTAAAATGACCTTAACAGTGGCTCGAGCTCTCGGTCTGTGAACTCGGAGACACTGGACCGAACAAGCACAGCAGGAGATGATGTTTTAGCACTGGCGTGTCGAAGTGTTTAATTTTGTAGAGGTAGGCCGAGCGTAGGCTATTTGGTTTCACTCTCATCATCCTGATAATTGAGTGCTCTACTCAGTGATGAGAACATTCACAGGTTCTGTTTGAATAAGCTCTGCTTACCCTGGCAACATGCCACGTCCCACCATTGTAAATCTTATAGTAATAACAATTCGTGCCGGACTTTCTCCGCCAGTAGATGCGCCTCACCGCCATCTTGTTTGGATCGACTAGGCGGTTGTGTTCCTTCTCACTCTTGCGCCGTGTCATATATCTCCGTGCATTGTTGTAGCTCGGGCGGGAACAAAAAGGGTGGCCGTGCGTCCTGATTGGGTCTCCGCTTAGTCGTGCGTCTTGATTGCATAAATCTCCCGCTTCCGCGAAACCACCAACAGAACCACCGGCCTCATCCTCCGAGACGTTGTTGGATTATTCCATCTCTAGATGGAGCGGTCATGCCACACAATCCAGAAACTATTCTTGAACAAAACTTGGTTACGGGAAGAGATGTTTTTATTCCAACTAGGATTAAAGCCCTCGTAGCTATCAATCTCACATGTTGGAAGAAATTATTAGTTAGATTAATGTTAAAATGGCGGAAGCGGGGATTAATTAGTAGGTTATTAAGAAACAAATAGATTGAAGAATTTGAAAATAAATTTTGTGAACGTAAAGACGCTTTCGAGCACGGTGAAAATAAATATTACTTCGGACTGAATAAACGGTATGATTTGAGTTTAATTGAATGTTTGAACAAGTAATGAGATAATCTACTTGTGGGTCTGCTGGTTATTTTATTTTTTATCTGACCAAAACACTAACTTGACTTTTTACAACAAATGTAACAGAGATGAAACGAGACAAAGTATTTCGTACTGATGCACCTCTGTTCGCATAAAGTGTAGGCAAAATTACTTTAGGCCAGCTAACTTTTTCTAGAGTTAATTTTTAGGCTAAATGATTTTAGGCCAAATTACTTTAAGCCTAGAGCCACTCCCCCTTTTTTCGGGGACAAAGAGACAAACAGAAAAAGGAAGAAACATACATACGTGGGGAAAGATATAATTGTGAAACCCACTTTTTTTTAGAGTTCAAAGCCAGAGGCATTATTCATTTATATGATGGGTAGAAAATGTACGCAAATACGATACTTTCGCAATATGAATAAGTTAGCTAGAGTTCAGACACACACACACACACACACACACACTGATCTCAAGATGCTAGAAAAGTACGCCTGGGTTGGCTGCACTGATAGTGATCCTGGCAGTATTGTGGTGTATTATTGACCCGATAAATTGAATTTGTAATATATTTTTTTCATTGTGATTTTAAATCCTCTTTTTAAACTAATATGGGTTAATTTTCTTAAAATTCGTTTTCTTCTTCCTGTTATATTATGTTAGATAATAGAATACACCGATTAATTAAAACTGATGGTGGATCGAATAAGAGAAAAGATACCATCACACTCCTGGAGGGAGATTGTTGAACAACATTATATAGAAGCCCCCTTCCTCCCCCTTCTGTGCAACTTATTGGGATCGAGTCCCAAGACCTTCCGATTCATAGTCGTTCACGCTATCCGTGCGTTGGACCTCATCCATAGAAAAAAGTTTTCGTTTCTAAAAGCAGCCAGTTAGGAACTATGAAAAGACGACCTAGGCCAATGAGAAGTTATCTGCCCTCCCTCCCTCCACCCCATGGTTGCCATGTTTTGAGCGTGGGGGTGCTTCGCCCCCTCCCCAGGTAATATCGGATCGTCTTAGGGTGCCCTCTGTCTTGACGCGCGCGCGCGTGTGTGTGTGTGTCGCTATGAGGTTATTGATTCTGGTGACCCGCCTAAAGGGGTGGGAGGAGAAGGGTGGTGAAAGGTGGCGACCCACCAGTCCCGGTCTCCTAGCCAGTAGCAAAGAACACAACAACTTTTCTTCACATTACTTTTTATCTTCCATGATCTATTTTTAAAAAGTGGAAAAAGGGG
>CABFOW010001099.1:13468-62016 GCA_902141385.1 Timema californicum | reverse complement strand
CATGATCTAGGTTGTTTGTTTCATGGACCTCCAGATGAGGCAAGACATGATAGTGTTAATATGATCTGGGTTGTTTGTTTCATGGACCTCCAGATGAGGCATGACATGATAGAGATTCATGATCTAGGTTGTTTGTTTCATGGACCTCCAGATGAGGCAAGACATGATAGTGTTAATATGATCTGGGTTGTTTGTTTCATGGACCTCCAGATGAGGCAAGACATGATAGTGGTAATATGATCTGGGTTTTTTTTTCACGGACCTCCAGATGAGGCAAGACATGATAGTGGTAATATGATCTGGGTTGTTTGTTTCATGGACCTTCAGATGAGGCATGACATGATAGATCAGAAAGAGGGCGAGACAGAGATCAGCCTCAAGATACACTACGACGACATGGTGAGTATCCGACACTCGTTGAGTTAACATGAGACTTGAGGAGTGAACAGGTAATTTGGTGACGTGAGTCACTGACTGACTTAACCTGGGGTAGCATTCTTACAACACTCAACAAGTGATACCAATACAATTATAACAAGCATCTTACCCACAAGGGCTTCAGTCTCGAATAATTTGGTTTGCTGTCATGGTCAGGGTTCAAATCCCTGTTGGAATTTTTATGAATAGTTTTCCACTTTTCCTCTACATAAATGTCTAACACTATCTTTAAAATAATACCTTACTTTTTCCAGCCCTATTAGTGTAACTATCCATACAGCCACGATAGGTGGTAAGACGCGATGCTGATAAAAAAAAAGCACTTTAAAACAAGTGCTTGGGAGCACACTTGATGATAACAAAGTGTTCCCTCCCACCCCATCATCTGCATCACATGGGAAACTATAGTACACCTCAAACAGGATTCACACTAGTGTCTCTCATTATTACCACATTCTGAGTGACACTGGACTCTTCTTGCCCTAGAAACGCGTCACAACTCGCAGATACAAGTACTTCTACAACCCAATAGATGGCACGCCGTTCTCCCTGGGCCTGGCCATACCTGATGGTTACGGCATGTATGAGGTGTTGGCCGAGCAGGAGATCAAACACAGCTCCATCAATGGTACGTCCATTCATCTGTCTGTCTGTCTGTCTGTCTGTCTGTCTGTCTGCCAAATAACATAACTAATAGGGGTGTTACCTCCCAACACTTCCGGATATTAAAGATTCGAGGGAAATACATATTTATAGCATATGGGTCAAACTCATTTCGTTGTAAAGGCCATATTACCAGTTGAAGATACTAGAGTTGCTACATTTAAAATAAATACATCACCACCATATTTAGTAAACACAAATCAGTTTTAAAATAGATATACCAAAAATAAAATTAACATTCTATGGATTGAAGACATATCCTATATTTCCCTTAGAAATATTAACACTTTTATTAGCAGCAATGGTGTGAGTTCAAGAATCTAAAATATTGTCGATTGGATTGAAACATGAGATCTGAACATGTAAATCGAAACAGGGACCTTTGGTTTAGTGGGA
This sequence comes from Timema californicum, assembly GCA_902141385.1. NCBI lineage: Eukaryota > Metazoa > Arthropoda > Insecta > Phasmatodea > Timematidae > Timema > Timema californicum. The sequence goes on along the minus strand of CABFOW010001099.1, from coordinate 60,519 downwards.
AAATGTTCTACCACTCAGCTAACAAGGGATCATCCCGTGATCATAGTCATTCTTCACTCATATTTTAAGGGACAGCTTGTGATGGACGTATAAATATCACAGCCACTGGTGACTCGGTTGTGTCTTCACACTGCCAGTAGTACAAATACATTGTACCTTCCAAGTGAACCAAGATGGAAGAAAATAACGCTATACAATCAAGTGTACATGAAAGGTGAAGGGTGAAGGATTATAATCATGGCAATGAGCTGTGGTCAAAAGCCAAAGGTCCCGACTTCTGGGCTTGATTCCCGTGTCTAGGCATCATCTTTCCATTTATTCAATTATGATTGAGACAAAGTTAGGGATGAGGAAATGTTGAGGAGGATAGGAGAATATAGGGGATGATATGGAAAAAAAAAGTATTGGTTGGGCCACATTCTTCATAGGAATTGTTTAATGATGAGGAAGATAGAGGGAAAACAGGAAGAAATAGGTTTGGAATGCTAACATGTATCAAAAAATGAAGCAGCTGAAAAAGGTTGAAAGAAGAGATTCAGGACCAAGGAAGTTTTAAACTGACAAATATGATAGGATCTAACAACTCCAAAAATATAGGAAATTTCCGCAGCACGGGAGAATACGTGTCCAAGACAACACGGAACAATCAAATGGAAGTTAAGTTGATACAGAGTATTGGATTAAAAAACAGCCGGGCTAGCGCCAGACTACCACCTGAAGAGTCCAAACAGAAAACATGGTGAATTAACTACTAATAAAAATATAACTGCAAACCCTATAGTTTTAAAGTTAATACGCTAAATGTCGGCCAAGCTAACTAGCTTGATTTGAAATTGAGAAAGGTCTCATAGACACACTAAATAACAAATGGTAAGAGGACGGTCTGTCAATTACATTAGCAGATCGCTAATAATCAGGTGTCAACACAAAATTGTACTATGGCCGGTCCTTTCCCAATTGAGTACTGCCAGAGCACTCAATAGTACATTTATACCATTACCCACTTCTTTGGGTATATATCAAATCTAGTACACACTAACTTTAGACACTTGGACTAATGAGGTGCCAACAAGGGGCAAATGAAAATACAATCTGTGCGCGCCACTATACAACACTAGCTGTGTTCCGCACTTTCTGCACCCAAAATAGTAACACAGAAAAAGGGGGGCCGACAAGAATGTTGTACGATAATGACCTAACTAGGTCCTCAACTAAAGGAGATAGACAACTTGCTTGTATCTATACAAAAATTCAATCAAGTGAGCATGACGTCCACAGCGTCATGGGATATTGTGAAGTCATAAGGACTTAAAAGGGTATAATGAACTTATGGAGAAGAGGAACCTTAAAGCAAGGTCCTTATTACATTTAGAGCTCAAAGCCCCAGTGTTTAAGCTATGTCATATATGACATAGGGAAAATATACACTCAGACTATCTGACTAAAGAAATTAAGTCAGATTGACACAAAACCAAATTAGTCATTCTGACTAAAATAACAAATCTGAAGGACATAGAAAACATTATAGCTGCTTCGACTAACAGAAACACAATTAGTCTCCTTGGATACTACAACAAGTCTGAAGGACTTAAAAAAACATTTTAGTCGCTTTGACTAACTGAAACAAAATTAATATCTTTGACTACTGCAACTAGTCTGAAGGACTTAGAAAATATTTTAGCTGCTTCGACTAACTAAACTAAGTCAGAAAGACACAGAAACTAAACTTAGTCGCTCTTAAGACTTAGAATACATTATAGCCGCTTCGACTAACAAAAACACAATTAGTCTCTTTGACTACTGCAACTAGTCTGAAGCACTTAGAAAACATTCTAGTCGCTTTGACTCACTAAACTAAGTCAGAAGGACACAGAAACAAAACTTAGTCACTCTTAGGACTTAGAATACATTATAGCCGTTTTGACTAACTGAAACAAAATTAGTCTCCTTGACTACTACAACAAGTCTGAAGGACTTTAATATTTGTCAAATACTTGGTACATCAGACGAGATTCCGTCGAAATGGAGGTGGTGAGACCCACAACCCAAATATCAAGACCATCAGTATCTTCTTCAGGTGCTGGAGCAGAGGTTCCTCCTTCGAGGATATAATATGATGAACTACAGTCTAATTAACCGATGAGTCACCTGTTATATACTCTTTTCTGACTCTAAACAGGACCAAATATGGGCATGTAATGAGGGAAAAGGAAGGAAGAGGGGGAGGTGGGAAAAGTGAAGAAAAGGTTGCCAAGGTCGCTAGGGCAGCAGTGCTTGTAGCTCGAGGCATCGAACCAACAACAGTCAGGTCCTTCTTCAAAGTCGAGTGACGTCTGTTAAAACTGCCACGCCTTCACTTCCGCCATACTTGCAAAATAGTTTGTCGAAGCATGGTGTTTGTATCCGGGAACATCCACTTAATGTAAGTAGAATACAAATGATATTATTACAGAATATATCAGTTTTAATTCTCTTCTTTGGATTCCTTTATTTCAGTTTAGTATTTTGTGCAGGTTACGGTTTGTAGATGTCATTTTACTTGAGTGACATGCTACAACTGTGAACAAAATCATATTTTAAGAAAATAAATGATCGCACCAATGTAGAGAAGTGAACCTCTTTTTGTTTAGCTTGTTTTCTAGGATTAGGATTCAATAAAATACATTTCCACACAAATTCACTGGCTTAATTTTATTTTCAGATAGTTCCTAGGGATATTTGTGTCCATATAGTATTAACAAATATTTCAGACCAAAAATATAAAAGTACATATTTTTTGTGTTCCAATCCAGCAGAGTTGTTTCAGCACTCGCCTCTGGCTCTGGAGATCAGAGGTTTGGTTTGAACCCCAACAGGGTGCAGTTGCGATGAAAATTTTGGTGAAATTCTCTAGAATTAAATTTCCTAATGCCTGCTTTGGTGCCCGCATGCTCTAAGGAGTCACTCTTGCAATAAACCAGACTTCCGATGACAGGAAGATCGGGATTCAAGTGCCAGTCGGGTGTACTGAGAGTGGTTTTCTACTGTATCATCCCGCAAATAAGGGTACATTTTTATTTAAACCTAACTCCACCCTAATACATTAGCATAGTTAGTATAATGCGTACAGCCCAAACGGGTAATGTACGTGGTGGAAAAGACCTTTCTAGTCCTGTGTTTATAATTAGAGACAAATGGCCCAATCAGTCAGTAAGGCACATGAGTAATGTATTGTACAACACATGACTGTTTCATGAACATGTATCTACATTTGTTAACCTCACATATTATATTTTGCCAATCTTTACAGTCACAGAATATTTCAAAGGCTCAAACTGGAAAGTTCACCCTGACTGGTAAGTAACTGCTTAACATGCATCCTAGCAGATCTAGCATGGTAATATTATTAAAAAACAAGATAATACATCTCATTATCCATACAAATCTATGAATTAATACTTGAAATTAAAAATTATTTTTATTAACTTACTTATGTATGGATATTCATTTGAGCAAAAAACGATCCCTGGACGTGGGAGTGAACAGGTGAAGTGTCCAGGGTGGACCAGTAGGTGAGAAAGCAATGGCGCATTAAAAAAAAGGCTCCCTGGTTCATTCCTTATGTCATTGAACAATTTATTGGACATAAGCACATGTTAAATTATTATTGCTTTAGAGTCATCAAGAAATGTTGCCATAGTTGATAACAAAAACTACCAGTGACCGGTTAAGGAGCATGTTTACATTGCGTGCTAGCGGAGGGTTATTAGAACACGGGGCAGTTATTACTGTGACCTCTACAACATGATGCTAGGACAACTAAATATATATTTCACTGCAGTGTCACTCCTATCTTCCCTGTAAGTGTCCCTCATAGCTCCCTGTGTCCCTCCTAGCTCCCCTGTAAGTGTCCCTCCTAACTCCACTGTTATTACAGGGTGTACTGTGAGTATAACTACGCCTCAGAGCACAGGTTCAAATCCCCAGAGGAGCAAGTGTTTCACTTTCTGGCAAAGACCCGCAACCCAGGCTGGAAGTGGATGTCCTTAAGACCTCGCTCTCCTTTGAAAGACACTCCACACAGCACCATGAAGAAGATGGAGAAGGACTCTTATTTTTGTGAGTGCTTTCAAATACAGTTTAGTTGTGATGGAATTAGGAATGTTTGTGTACATACATTACTTCCAAAAACAATATTTATTGTGAGGATAGTAATACTCCAGGGTTTACCTTAGACAAGGTGTAGCTCACCAATGTTTGTTGTTAGGATAGTATAACTCCAGAGGTCAATCTAGATTAGGTTTAGCTTAGCAATGTTTGTTTTGATGATAGTATATCTACAGAGGTCAATCTATACAAGGTGTAGATTAGCAATGTTTGTTGTTAGGATAGCATAACGTTAGAGTTCAATCTAGACCAGGTTTAGATCAGCATTGTTTGTTGTGAGGAATGTATAACTCCAGGGTTTACTCTAGACAAGTCATATCTCGGCAATGTTTGTTTTGAGGATAGTATAACTCCAGGGTTCACGTGTAACAAGGTGTAGCTCAGCAATGTTTGTTGTGAGGATGTATAACTCCAGGGTTCACTTGTAACAAGGTGTAGCTCAGCAATGTTTGTTGTGAGGATAGTATAACTCCAGAGTTCACTTGTAACAAGGTGTAGCTCAGCAATGTTTGTTGTGAGGATGTATAACTCCAGGGTTCACTTGTAACAAGGTGTTGCTCAGCATTGTTTGTTGTGAGGAATGTATAACTTCAGGGTTTACTCTAGACAAGTCATATCTCGGCAATGTTTGTTTTGAGGATAGTATAACTCCAGGGTTCACGTGTAACAAGGTGTAGCTCAGCAATGTTTGTTGTGAGGATAGTATAACTCCAGGGTTCACTTGTAACAAGGTGTAGCTCAGCAATGTTTGTTGTGAGGATAGTATAACTCCAGGGTTCACTTGTAACAAGGTGTAGGTCAGCAATGTTTGTTGTGAGGATAGTATAACTCCAGGGTTCACTTGTAACAAGGTGTAGCTCAGCAATGTTTGTTTTGAGGATAGTATAACTCCAGAGTTCACTCTAGACATCTTATGTGAAAATACATCTCAACAACATGGTTAGTTTGTCGGCATAACCTAGTACCAGAGAGACATGTTTCAAAAACTTAGCACATGTTCTAGGTGAACGTTGTTGAGTTTTTTTTTTAAAGAAACCATCACTTACCTAATGGAGGGAAACAGCAAACAAAAATGAATCGCTTTTCTATGGCTTTATGCTTTAAGGGTTTATAAACCAAAGGAGTGCTTGCGCCCGAAAAGATATAAGCTGCAGCCCTCATAGTATTTTGTACACTAATATTATGAACATTCAATATGGCTATAATTTACAAGAGTTAAAAAAATAAACAAACAGAAATAATTGCAGTCATTTGCTGGCTGTACCTTTGGAAAAGTTCTCCATTAAGATTGAAAAAACCTGCCAATCCTAATAAGTGATGCTATATTTTAGTGTGAGAAAAAAATAATGAATATTATAAAATTGCCACAGAGCTTGAAGTAGCTGAGGAGCCTGAGATAACTATGGGTTGATCCTAAGATATTTATGAGTGGAGCCTAAGTTAACTATGGGTGGAACATGAGATAACTATGGGTTAAGCCTAAGATAACTATGGGTGGAGCCTGATATAACTATGGTGGAGCCTAAGATAGCTATGGTGGGGCCTGGGATAACTATGGTGGAACCCAGTTTGAAAAACACAGTCAGGTTTTATTCATTAGCAATTCAGTGAAAGCTGAATATTTTTATTGCAAATTTCATGATTGAGGAGGAAGACTATGGTGGTAAGAGGAATTTGGGTTTTATCCAAGCTAGGACATAAAATAATTTAGTAATCAATTGTGGACTTCTCCTAATACCAGTGTCATGTCTTGGAGTGCTGCCAGTGCAGGCATAGCTTGTTAAAACTGTACCTGTGATAATTTCTCCCCCACTTTTTCCTCATGTAACCGATTACATTCTGCTCTACTTAACTCACATGGGGATGTATGTTCGTAGAGTGTTTTAATTGGTGATCAGAATGATTCACAGGTTCATAAAAACTGCAAACAACCTTACTTTAACTAATGTTTCTTCCACCCCTTCAAACAAGTTCTTCTTCCCCTGGTAACACGCAACCCCTTACTTTTTATTACCCAGATATAATAATACCCCTGTGGCACAGACAAGGAAATAACAGATACATAGCCTTACAAGAGATTTGCTGCGCCTCTCGAGTCAGGTATAACTTAAAATAGACAGTGATAACAGCTCTTCCAAGTGAGAAATCTATAAAACAACTCACTTTCAAAATGTTCCTCATGAGTAAGGCAAGCTGAGAGCTAAGAGCTGCCGTCTCTCTGAGTAAAATAGTTCAGGTAGTGGTAATCCTCTACCCCACCTCACCCCCCCTTTCATTGACCAAAACTTTTCAAACAATTGAGAGTGTTGGAGACCCAAATATACAATGCCAGGTCTTATACAGTTTAAACATGACACGAGTCTTGGAAATACACTTGTAAATGAATTATTAAATATTTTGTAACCAGCTTCTGCAGTCACAATTCTTTAGGATTCACTTTTTTGTTAGACTGGACTGCAAATAGCTAGGATTCGAATACCAATCGGGTATACTGAGAGTGTTGGGGTGGGGGTGGGGGATGCCTATATAATTTTTGTACCACAATTGGTCACGGACAACGCCGTGCGGGATCTAGCCTTCCTCTATCAAATAGTCATGTTTTGATAGGGTCACAATTTGTGGTATTGTTTTACACGGTTATATATAAGATATCACACATTCAAAAAAACACTTTATAATTAAAATTTAAATTATTCAACTGGTCAGAACTTTCACCCTCATTTTGGTGAAAATAATATACCTCGAGGAGCTCATATTTTGTATCTGCCTTATAGTACATTCAAGTTTAAAGTGAGTCGTTTAGATAATGCTCACTTGATTGTACTGTAGTCACCTAGCGATCCCAACGTTGAAGGAGTAAAGCCTCGAAAAGGAGCCCAACACGTTTAACCTAGTGGCTGTGGCTCTGTTCTTTCCTTCTCTGTGCCCTGGGGTTAGGTTTTAGTGTTACAGGGATAGATTAATACATATTGTAAGTCATGTGCTGGTATAACCCCATGTACTGCTACCTTGCTTGGTTCCACTATGGTGTAGTTTATAAGATAGGTCCATAATGTAATCAGTCAAGGTAAAACTGTTATATTTCAGGACACATGGGATGAATACTAATTAGTCAAAATAAATGTTAAAAATCAATTTTAATTTTGGGGAAATGTTCTTGATTATTATTCTAAAAATGTCCCCCAGTGATCTGATCAGTTTTCCCAATGACCAACAAACCCTCTTGTGTATGCTAATGATGCATTTGTGTGTGCCAGGTGACAAGACGTTGATGCAGTCATTGGTCCTGGACGCCTACGCTACCGACGGCATGGAGCGGCATAACATGCCCTCCATGCTGAAGGAAGACAAAAAGTGAGCAGCTTGGCTTTATACTGCACTCACTGGCAATCCCTGGCAATCACTGGCAATCACTGTGCACTATTATTTGAATATATATCATTATACACTAAAAACTCATTTACCATCCGAAATCACGGTTTATCTGAAAAACTCTTTTCACAAATTAAAAAATGTTAATAATGTTCTTAGAGATCAAGGTGAATTGACATTTGGAACAATTTTTAGAAAAAATAAAGATGTTTCAATGCAGCCAACGTTGATAACCTTTCACTATATTATTATCGTTATTTTATATGTAGTGATAATATATATCAAAAGTGACAACAGAAGATCCCATCACTTGAATATTTCTAGTAAATTTTTCTAACTGTCAGTTAAGGTTCTTCTAATGAACCTTGGGCTGTAGTAACTTTTCTGTCAGATAAGGTTCTTCCTATGAACATTAGACTGTAGTAACTTTTCTAGCTATCAGATAATGTTCTTCCTATGAAAATTTGGATATACTTGCTCAGCAATGGTATCACGTTTACACATATAAAATAATTCTAACAAGTTGAAGGTCCAATTCTGTCTTTTATTTATAGAAAACATCTTTTTCTTACTTCTGTATTGTACTGTAAATAAACATGTCATTCCCATGATATGTTGTGTATGTCCATTTTTTTTGTACATCCTTGATAGAAATTTTTTTCCAAAACTATGGATTATCTGAAATTTCGATTCTCTGGATTGGGCTTGGTCCCATCAAATTCGGACAAACGAGTTTTTAGCGTACACACGCACAATGCACTTAATGCCAAAACACGTCTGGATAACTTTTTTGACATATCTTTGGATAGTCTATATTCTTGCAGAATTAAAAGATAGTTTTAAAACTCACACATGCTAAGTGTGTGTTTACCCCCGTCACATGGGTACATAGCATTCTGTGGAGGGTATACTCTCAGACACTTGTATTTATAACATTGATCAAATGCATGTCTACATGTCTTTATTTAATGACCCTGAGTCCCAACTGGTCTTCAGCAATATTAGTAACAGTTGATATAGCATACATTCATTAGAACAAACCTCTGATCATTTAATTGGTCGAACAGTGAGAAAATGTTTCAATATTTAAATGATAGTAACTTTCGTGGCAACTTTATTAATTTCACAAACAATTATGTTCAGCTTGTGTTTTGTATATTCCTTCCTAAATAGAATTGGCTTCCTGAATAACTTAAATTTTATTTCAAAGAGTTTTAAATGAGCTGTCTCCAGGATGGAAGGTAGAATTCAAAAAATATGCCATCTTTCTCCCCTCCCTTCCTTACCTCTCCCCATCAACCCTCGTGTTACAAATCTCGAGATGTAAGCAACTCAGAGTTCTAGTCATTGAGATAACATCCTGTCTTTATTCTCTGGTGTAAAGTAAGAGGCTATTAGTTTCTTTTTAAATCCTCTCATGACTCATAAAAAACACAATAATTTTAATGTATAAATTATGCATTGAAAATTAATAAATTTTACTGTTAAATTTACTAAATAAAATTGATATCAAGATTTCCAAAAGGTAGTTTACAAATTACAACCATGTTCACATTGCGCTTAAATGAATAAACTTGTATGTCTATGTAGCAATAATAATAGACTGAAGGAATTTCAGCAATAACGTCTTAAATAAAACAAGGTTTTCGTGTTTAAATACAGACCAATATTAAATATATTATAGTTGCTAATTTATTTGAAAATATTGTTGCATTGATAACATGTTGGTAGACCCGCTCTATTTTTTGTTTTCCTTATCTTTTGTATGAGGGACGTAATGTGGACAGGGTTTACAATTTTTTGCTAAAGACCAGTTGTCAGTGTTACCAACTTGCCTTGTCCACACATAATAAATATCTCTTGTTTGTCTGATGACTGCACTAACTATCTAAAACTCCTGTTTCCACTCTATTAAAGCCCATTAGCCATGCTGATGGCTCTCTTGCACAGGTAAAGTATAACCGATAACCGTTCCATACAAACATAATTTATTAACAGAAATAAAACAAACATTCAATTTACTTAGACATTATAATAGTTGCTGCAATTACTCATGATGATTAAAAGATTTAACATAGTGTTTGTTTTTAAATAAAAGAAACATTTACACTATTATTGAAATTATGTCAATAAACACGACCCTTCTAAACAGTTTTAAAATGTACACAATTGTTGAAATAATTATCTAGTGAACACAAGTTTTGAAATAATAATCTCTTATTAAAAACAACCATCTCAAAAGTGAGCACACCATCTTAAAACATAGCTATTGAGATAATTATCTACATGTACTGATTCAAACATATTCACAATGATACAAGACTGTTTGATCAACACCAACGTGAAAGACAGTTGTCGACAAACGCTTGCACAAAATGGCATGCCTTATTTTTTAAATCACCTGCAGCTTTCTAGCCCTTGTATTATTTCAACCCTATCCTGAAGGGTATATTTTTTGATTTACTTAGTGGAAATAACTGCACCCTTGTAGAGTTGTAAGAAGTATTTAAATACAAATGTAAATAAATATAATACTATTTGTACCTATGCCACTAGCTCTTTTTTATTTTGCAAACGATCGTTTTTAGATTAAGAACTAATTTTCTATCCATTTCTTAAATAACTCTCTTCATCTCAACAATACTTGTGTTACTAATTATGTTAAAAATTGTGTTCAACTGATGTGAAATGTGTGTTAAACTCAAATATTATAGTAGGTCATCCTATAGCATTATAATATAATCTTGATAAATTTGGTTTGGTGTTTTCATTCATAAAGGTAAAAAGTAAAACTGTGTCCATAAACTATTTTTATTTATTAATTGTTATATCTCTCACTAAACTGTGAATTATTTCTATCCTTCTTTACTAGGAATATTGTTTGATGTTTGTAATTCACTGAAAATTGAAAAAACTACACCTGGACACAGGAATCAAACCCGGGACCTTTGGCTCAGTACGCCAATGCTCTAACCACTGAGCTATCCAGGAACCGTCCCGTGCCTAGGGTGATTCTTCACTCATATTTTAACGCAGAGTCTATGATGGACGTGTGGAAATCATCGGCTACAAATGTGTGATTTTATTAAGAGCTATCAGATAATGCAGTCACCTCCGACTTGGTAGTTGGCTTAATGCCTGGAAAGCTCAGTGGCTAGAGCTATTGTCATACTAAGCCAAAGGTTCCGGGTTCGATTTCTGTGTCCAGGTGTCATTTTTCAATTTCCAGAACATTATATATAGATGGAGAATTCCTCACTAATAGCATAAATAATAGCTTGGGCTATTTGATTCATTTTTAATTTATACTATGATTGTCTCCACACACATAAGCATAACAAAAAAATACTGATGTGATGTTGTAGACAAATTTTCCCCACTTCACATAAACACATGTAAGCCCATGTATTTACAAGCATGTAAGGCATGCTGTGAGTCACACATACATTGCACAACATCATTTGTTAACAAAATGCACTCACCTTTTTCTTGTGAACTTAAGCCGAATGCACAATTATGAACAGCTGGTTGACATGAACACTTTCAAATGTGTTCCTAGAGTTGTTATTCTAAAGGTTTGGTATAATGTTTTTCAAAGTGCATTCTCCTTTAATAAAATCTACACACCTCGACATTTTATGAATAAAGCTTAAAGAAGTCCTGTGATCAGTAAACTTCACTTCCTCTATTCAATAATGATAAGTACATCATGTTAAGAATTAAGTCATGTTTTTATCATTAATAGAGTCTTAATATCTATCTTTGGATTTTCAATTGAATTACCCCCTATAACTTCTCCTTGGATTTCAAGTTGAAATATTTCCTGTAATAAAATTTATTCTTGTAATTCAAGATAGAATATCTCCTGTAATTTATCCTTGAACTTCAAGTTGATATTTTCCTTGGTGATCAAGTTAGACAGAAAACAATTTAATACTAAATTTAAAAGAACATTATATACATAAAAAATAACCGTTGTTCATGTAATGCTATCAGTCTCACAATACATATCAACATTTAAAAATATTCCCTAATACTCGATTGCTTGCTTATAATTTTAAATTCAAATCCCTATAGATGAACTATTTTTTGAAAAACATTTTAAGCGGCCACCATATTTAATGGATAACAACAAGATAGAATAACTCTATTCCCATGCATACATCACTTGGCCTAGCTTCTAACAATGTCCTGGAAAATTTCGTTAAAATTGGTCCCCGCATTTGACAGTTATCGCTTGACAAACAAAATGCTAAATGGTCAAGTTAAAACAAGACCAAACTATTGGATAATAGATGTTTTAGTCGGTGGCCACAATACTGAGAGTGGTTCAAGCTATTGACATTGAGCCCAAGTGGTTTATACTAGGATTTGTCTTAATTTCAATGTCTGTACATCTAATATACTGACAGCCTACACCCAATATACTGACAGTGCTACACCCAATATATTGATAGTACACACCCAATATACTGACAGTCCACACCAGTGGCAGCTCGCGTATTGGCACTGCAGAACTGCAGCACCCCCTATTTCCTCTTGATATTATCGATAAAATTTAATATAATGAGTTCTTTTTTCTTTAATTCTTTATTTATTTTTGTAGTACAATATATATTCATTAAGCATAATGTCAGTACTTCAGTAGCCATCCCCCAGTTTATGAAAAAGATAAAAAAATCTTTGTATGGGACTGTTGTACGCATGTGCAAATAGGAGGGGGATGAGGGGGGGTGGAAGAACGCGGGACTGTCAGGCAGAGAGAACTGTTGCTCTCACAGTGCCTGCTCTGGCGTGATGGTGGAAGGAAGTTTTATTTACTCAGCGTGTGTTGTGCTTAGAAACCGTGTACCATGTTCTTGAATGTGATAAAGTGTAGAAGAGTGTAGAATTAGATAATTATTCTGCTTCCAGCTATTCTATTTGATTCATTTTTTTCTGTTCTCTTATTCAACAGAAAACTTTAACCATGGCCTTGCATCCCCAAGAAATAAGTTCTGTGACTGTAAGTGAACTTCAACAGCTTAAGTTTTCACAGCTATCTCTTCATGAATAAGTTACAGTTAAGAAAAGAGGTCATTCAACGAGGTCATTCAACACCTGATATTCTAATATCTCAGCCGGTCAAAAGCAACAACAAGAAATATATTCGTAGCTTTAATTCTGAATGATACCAACGAAAAAGTTTGCTTTGCGGCTGTGAAGTAAAAAAATGCACTGTTTTGCTTCTCATGTTTGCTGTTGGAGGTGATGTGCCATGGACAAAAGATGGTTTTAGAAATCTAAACAAAATGAAAGAAAAAACTGAAAAGCATTAAGTCAAAGAAGCACTTTGTTAATGTTGTTTCACTGTCACTTTTAGGAACTGTAAGTATTAAGGAGAAACTTAGTGAGGCATACAGACTTTCAATCAATGAGCATGATATAAAAGTTAAAAATAACCGTAAAATTGTGTCCAAAATAATAGACTGCCTTTACTTTTGTTGAAACTTTGAAACTCCCTTACGTGCACATGATGAAAAAGACGATTCAGTAAATCCAGGAGTATTTAGAGGGTTAGTAAATTTTGCATCTAAATTAGATTCAGATTTGAAGAATCAATTAGAAACCAGTGAAGTCTTCAAAGGTATTTCTAAGACCATCCAGAATGAGATACTTGACTGCCTGCTACAAATATACCATGAGGAGATAAGGACGGAAATTATAAAATCTTCCTTTGTAGCTGTCATGGCTGATGACACAACAGATGTTTCGGAACACACTAAAATGGTCATTGTTCTACAGTATGTATTGAATGGAGAAATATTTGATCGTTTTTGGGGATTCTTTATCCCAGAAAACCAAACTGCAGATGGCTTATCAAAACGTATTTTAGAACAATTGGACATAATCCTTCAAGTAAATGGACAAAAACTGATAGCTCAGACATTTGATGGTGCAAATGTCATGAAAGGCAAAAAAGCATGAGTTCAAGCTAAAATAAAAGCAGTTTATAGTAATACACATTTCATTCACTGTTATGCACATCAACATAATTTAATAATGAGAAATGCAGTGAGTATTACATGAAATGCAAGAATTTATTTCTCTAACATTCTGGCTATTCCAACATTCTTCTCAAGATCACCACAACGTGTGTCCATTCTAAGAAATACTTCACTAGATTTAAGAATGAACATCCCACAAAAAAGATAGTACTGACCACTGAAACTTATCCCATGATTGACAAAGAAAAGCTCGAAACTAAACCAAAAGTATTCTATTGTAGGCTGGGTATTCATGAAAATTGCAAATTAATTGAGCTGCTGAAATTCATATTGGAAAATAATCTAGATGATGTTTTTAGTGAAATTATAAAACTGATAAAAATTCTCTTGACAATTCCCATGACTAGATCAAAGGCAGAATGCTGATTTTCAACAATGAAAAGAATAAAACATTTTTTAAGAAGCACTATGAATCCGGAAAGACTAAATACACTTGCAGTACTTACAATGTAGACAAATTTCCTCAATAGTAATCCAGAGATAAAGGAGAAAATTATTGAACTTTTTGTGCAAATTAAAACAAGAAGAATGGATTTCATTTTTAAATGAATAAATCAAGCTTGAACTGTAACAATTTAAGTTAAAGTTAGAAAAATGTTTGATTTTGTTTTGTTCAGATTTTATCAAGTTCATGAATACATTTTCTTTTTATACATGTTTGTTTCCTTTTACACAATATTAAAACAAAGGCTAGAAAAATTTCTGGAACAACACCCCCACTAATTTTAACTACGAGACGCCACTTGTCCACACCAATATACTTACACTCTACACCCAATATACTGACAGTCTACATCCAATATACTGACAGTGCTACACCCAATATACTGACAGTGTTACACCCAATAAACTGACAGAGCACACCCAATATACTGAAAGTCTACATCCAATATACTGACAGTGCTACACCCAATATACTGACAATGCTACACCCAATAAACTGACAGAGCACACCCAATATACTAAAGTCTACATTCAATATACTGACAGTGCTACACCCAATAAACTTACAGTACACACCCAATAAACTGACAGTGCACACCCAATATACTAACAGACTACATTCAATAGACTGACAGTGCTACACCCAATAAACTTACAGTACACACCCAATAAACTGACAGTGCACACCCAATATACTGACAGTCCAAACCCAATAGACTGACAGTGCTACACCCAATATACTGACAGTTCACACCCAATATACTGACATTGCTACACCCAATATACTGACAGTCCACACCCAATATACTGACATTGCAACACCCAATATACTGACATTGCTACACCCAATATACTGACAGTCCACACCCAATATACTGACATTGCAACACCCAATATACTGACATTGCTACACCCAATATACTGACAGTCCACACCCAATATACTGACATTGCAACACCCAATATACTGACATTGCTACACCCAATATACTGACAGTCCACACCCAATATACTGACATTGCAACACCCAATATACTGACATTGCTACACCCAATATACTGACAGTCCACACCCAATATACTGACATTGCAACACCCAATATACTGACATTGCTACACCCAATATACTGACAGTCCACACCCAATATACTGACATTGCAACACCCAATATACTGACATTGCTACACCCAATATACTGACAGTCCACACCCAATATACTGACATTGCAACACCCAATATACTGACATTGCTACACCCAATATACTGACAGTCCACACCCAATATACTGACATTGCAACACCCAATATACTGAGAGCACACATCCAATACACTGACAGTCCGCATCAAATATACTGAGAGTGGTACACCTAATATACTGACAGTGTTACACCCAATATACTGACAATACACACCCAATATACTGACAATGCTACACCCTATAAGTGACCTGGCGGTCTAGGGGTAAGGTGTCAGACTTCTATGCTGGCTGCCGGGGTTCAATCCTCGGTCCCGGCAAAGATTTATCTGATTACCAAACCCATCATTCACCTCTGACAAGACATCTTGTGAATGTGGGGAATGCCAGGCCTCCACCGTGGTTCGGATTCCACGTTAAACTGTAGGTCCTTCATTTCATCTCACAATCACCCTACCATTACACATTAGTTTAAGTGTGTATAACCCGAACGGGTAGTAAGACGCGGTGCTAATAATAATAATAATAATAATACACCCAATATACTGACAGTCCACACCCAACATACTGATATTGCTAGGCCCAATATACTGAAGTACACACCCAATACACTGACAGTCCCCATCCAATATACTGACAGTGCTGCACCCAATATATACTGACAGTACATACCCAATATAATGACAGTGCGGACTCAATATACTGACAGTCCAACCCAATATACTGACAGTTCACATCCAATATACTGACAATACACACCCTATATTTTGACAGTCCACACCTTATATAGTGAAAGTCCACACCCAATATACTGACAGTGAACACCCAATCTAGTCACAGTCCATATCCAATATACTGACAGTGCTACACCTGATATACTAATAATACACCCCAAACATACTGACAGTACACACCAAATATACTGGCAGTGCTAAACCAAATATACAGACAGTACACACCAAATATACTGACAGTACACACCAAATATACTGACATTGCTACAACCAATATACAAACAGTACACACCCAATAAACTGACAGTGCTACACCCAATATACTGACAGTACACACCCAGTATACAGACAGTGCTACACCCAATATACTGACAGTGCACATCCACAATACTGACAATGTTACACCTAATATACTGACATTGCACACCCAATATTCTGACAGTGCTACACCCAATATACTGTACATCCATCAAAGTACCTCATTAACTGAATATATTTGTGCCTCCCGAATATCCTCAAGAGCTAGGATATTCAAAGGAGTATTTTTATCATAATCTTCTGGTCGAATCTTGACATTGATAGTGGCAAAGCAGGAGCGTAGGTGGGCCTCAGATAATAAATTAGCCTTATTTAGGACATGGTAGTATAAACCTGCACCTACTAATGATTTGGACAAACTGATTTGATACCAATCCATGCGCTACTATCTTAGTAAGGTTTTTAGATTTTATTAAGGCAGAGTATACTTTTGTTAGTATTTAGCAAAATGGAAGAAATATAAGTAGATGATAAATGGTTTAGTTTATTAATTTATTTTATATTTGTGGTTTCTTTTATAATACTAACGTGTTTGTTTTTCTACAGCAGTAGTAGTAAAACCTTATGATATGTCTATGTGTGTTTGTTTTCACATAGGAGCAGTAGTGAGACTTTACTATATGTCTATGTATATTTGTTTTTATACAGGAGCAGTATTTAAACTTTACTATATGTCTATGTGTTTTTTATACAGGAGCAGTAGTGTAACTTTACTATATGTCTATGTATATTTGTTTTTATACAGGTGCAGTAGTGAAACTTTACTATATGTCTATGTGTGTATGTTTTTATACAGGAGCAGTAGTGAAATTTCCCATATATCTATGCTAGAACTTTGAGCGAATATGAATACATGACACATCACTGATAATATATGTTTGTAATGGTTCACTTTAGAAAAAAATTTAATTAAATGTGTATTTTTGAAAACTGTACCAAAGTATTATTAAATAATAAGATTTTGTTTAATCGATTTATACAGCAAAATAAATACCCACAAAAATTTTATTTTGTTATTTATTTGATAGAAATATATTTTATATGCCAAAATATAAAACCAGAAAGTGTTTATTTGTCAACGTCGTTCATATTAAGTAGGTAGAATAGAGAAAAAAAACTTACACATTTTTATCAAATATAATAAATAGATATTATATAATTATTATTGTAATAAAATATTGATTTATATAGTGTAGTTATATAGTTAATGTAATAAAACATTGAGTTTTGTGGTTTTCTTCAAATGATGGTGGAATAGTTTAGACAATGTTCAAATTGGAAATGTACATCTACTAGAGCAGTATGTTATCTGGGCCCCTTTAGACATCTATCAGAACTAATGCCACCTCTCACATTAAGATCAGTCAAAACAAAGGAGGATGATAATTACAACTAAACCTATCCAAAATCAAAAAACCTTGTTACAGTGTCCAAGAATACTAAGGCCATTTTTTTTTATTTGAGGTATTTAACGTGCACTCTACTAAACGACTGATTATATCAGCACATGAGAATTTATATGAGCAAGAACGAAAGTGCTTACCAATTTTGCCAGGAAACATATTTCCACATACTTTCCAGAGTTCTTTTACATGCCAATATCAACATAGGACCGACAGCTATACTTTCCCTCTGAAGGAACTGGTGATACAGATTTTTATCACTCAAGAGAAATTCATCGACCCTGGCTGGGTTTGAACCCATGAACATTGGGCCCTGAGGTGAGCACCTCACTCCAAGACCACTGAGGTTGACATGGCCACCGTTTTTTTCATCAAATAATGTAGGCTTCCCGTGCATTCACTCACTTTTATTTTTCAGAAGTGTTGCCTTGATTTCCTGTATTGTGCTGCTATCTTACATGGTAAGGTGTAATTATATTAAAATAGTAAAGTAAAGAGAAAAAAAAGCTATGTTTTCATTTCCAGCCAGATCAACGACATTTTAATTAGAGTTGCGCCAAGGCCACTTTTTAAATGTAGAGCTAAGTCAAAGCAAAACTTGAACTACACAGAGTAAAGTTGAAGCCGAAATTGAGCTAAGGTTTTGTCATCACATTACAATCCCTATTATAGTTTTATCATTCATTAAATGTACAAAGGTAAAGAAAATGGTTTGGATAAACAAACAAAGCCCACAGTATACTATTTTATGCTGAGGTATCTGAATTTATCTCTGCTTACATTACAGTTGTCGTTTAATCACTACCCAGTGTTAAAATACTGTTTATTAGCTGCTATAAATATTATTTTATGTTGAGGTATGTGACATTTTGTGGGATGTTTTCTTCTTCCCTCAAAATATTTTCAAGATGTGAAGTTTACTATGGATGTCAAAGTCAAAGCGAAGTAGATTTTAACTTGAACATTTTGAAATGTCACGCTGCACCACACATACTTTCTCTCTCTTTGATCTTAAAATAGAGGCATTTATTAAAAACTCATGAAATCTATGAAACAAAATAATAAACACTCTTGCATAAACACTTCCCCAAAAAATATAATAGTAATAATAGACATTCTTACAGAAACATTGAGAAAAGAAGAACTTCCCTGTCCAACAAAAAGCATAACAATCAATTTCATATTTCTAAGTACCCCATAAAAAATGTAAATATTTGCCTATAAATCAGAAAGTATTGGGTTTATAAAATATATTTAAAGTAAAATAGTGTTATATTTAATATTACTACATCCTTATATTGATCCATTATTTCGTTTTGCAATAGTTACATAGGTTTGATCAAAATAGGAAATTTCTGCCAGTTTCATGGAAAAATGAAAACGGCCACCTTGTTTAAATATTTAATAAAACTGGTTAGAGCTGATTTAAAAAAATATTTTTTTTTTCTCTTTTTGCCCTTTAGTAAACTACCCTTAATTTTAGGACCAGATATCTAATTCCAAGAACTCCTTGGGGGAACCCAGTTAAAGCCCTAGATACAAAGTTTTATCCCAACCAGTAAAATGGTTTCGGCTCTAGGCAGAGATACAGACATACAGACAACAATGCAAAAATAACTCTTTCAATTTCCAGGGTTCATGAAACGTCGACATTTTTCAAAATCTTGATTTCAATTTTTTTTCTATCACAATACTTCTCTCTTCGAGGGGTCAAGAGAAAGTAAAACTAGATGTGTAACATTGTAATAAATGGAAAAACAAGCAGAAATCGTTTGTTCCAGCAAAATAGCTACAGCATTTTCAGTTTCATTTGTTTGTCTATTTTATAATTGTACAAATATAATCAATAGAGAGCTTTAGAAAAGAGTGGGGCTGCCATGTATGTGAGCACGTCATAGGTATAAATAAACTCAAATTGAGCCAAACTACTTATGGTTTGAACTTACCTAAGTTTGACCAACCAATATACCTAAACTAAATGTACTTTTATATTTGATAGTTTTTGAAAAATAGCTTTCAGGTTTATATTTAGTAAATATGTGAGTGGTTACAAAGAAATAAACCAGAGCTAATTGATTTCAATCCCACAAGAATAAATACTAATGTAACTTTTATTGGCCTTTGTGATCTCTTTTGTATATATTGGCAAGACTAGGTACCTACACAAATGGTAACCATAATAACAACTGTACCGTATTGTGGAGCATGGTTCTGGGGTCAAGCATGTTCATTAATATCCGATAGACATAAAATATGGTATTCTGTTAGTGATCCTTTTTTGATAGTGTTTTAGAACTATCTGACCAGAGCTTTGCTGTTTGGGTTCAAGTAATAAAACAAATAATGCAACCGTTAAATAATTTACAAATATCACTAAACATATTAACTGCTTTAATTAATACACTTAATATGCATTCACAAGGAGAATATAGCTGTGACATTCATAATACTCCATGTTGCATAGTACTTGGAATGATGTGAGGGGAATATAGCTGTGACACTCATAATACTCCATGTTGCATAGTACTTGGAATGATGCGAGGGGAATATAGCTGTGACACTCATAATACTCCATGATGCATAGTACTTGGAATGATGCGAGGGGAATATAGCTGTGACACTCATAATACTCCATGTTGCATAGTACTTGGAATGATGCGAGGGGAATATAGCTGTGACACTCATAATACTCCATGATGCATAGCACTTGGAATGATGCAAGGGGAATATAGCTGTGACACTCATAATACTCCATGTTGGATAGTACTTGGAATGATGCGAGGGGAATATAGCTGGGACACTCATAATACTCCATGATGCATAGTACTTGGAATGATGAGAGGAGAATATAGCTGTGACACTCATAATACTCCGTGATGCATAATACTTGGAATGATGCGAGGGGAATATAGCTGTGACACTCATAATACTCCATGATGCATAGCACTTGGAATGATGCGAGGGGAATATAGCTGTGACACTCATAATACTCCATGTTGCATAGTACTTGGAATGATGCGAGGGGAATATAGCTGGGACACTCATAATACTCCATGATGCATAGTACTTGGAATGATGTGAGGGGAATATAGCTGTGACACTCATAATACTCCATGTTGCATAGTACTTGGAATGATGCGAGGGGAATATAGCTGGGACACTCATAATACTCCATGATGCATAGTACTTGGAATGATGCGAGGGGAATATAGCTGGGACACTCATAATACTCCATGATGCATAGTACTTGGAATGATGTGAGGGGAATATAGCTGTGACACTCATAATACTCCATGATGCATAGTACTTGGAATGATGTGAGGGGAATATAGCTGTGACACTCATAATACTCCATGATGCATAGTACTTGGAATGATGTGAGGGGAATATAGCTGTGACACTCATAATACTCCATGATGCATAGTACTTGGAATGATGTGAGGGGAATATAGCTGTGACACTCATAATACTCCATGATGCATAGTACTTGGAATGATGTGAGGGGAATATAGCTGTGACACTCATAATACTCCATGATGCATAGTACTTGGAATGATGTGAGGGGAATATAGCTGTGACACTCATAATACTCCATGATGCATAGTACTTGGAATGATGCGAGGGGAATATAGCTGTGACACTCATAATACTCCATGATGCATAGTACTTGGAATGATGCGAGGGAAATATAGCTGTGACACTCATAATAATCCATGATGCATAGTACTTGGAATTATGCAAGGAGAATATAGCTGTGACACTCATAATACTCCATGATGCATAGTACTTGGAATGATTCAAAGGGAATAGCTGTGACACTCATAATACTCAGTGATGCATAGTACTTGGAATTATGCAAGGGGAATATAGCTGTGACACTCATAATACTCCATGATGCATAGTACTTGGAATGATGCGAGGGGAATATAGCTGTGAGACTCACAATACTCCATGATGCATAGTACTTGGAATGATGCGAGGGGTAATATAGCTGTGACACTCATAATAATCCATGATGCATAGTACTTGGAATTATGCAAGGAGAATATAGCTGTGACACTCATAATACTCCATGATGTATAGTACTTGGAATGATTCAAAGGGAATAGCTGTGACACTCATAATACTCAGTGATGCATAGTACTTGGAATTATGCAAGGGGAATATAGCTGTGACATTCATAATACTCCATGCTGCATAGTACTTGGAATGATGCAAGGGGAATATAGCTGTGACACTCATAATACTCCATGATGCATAGTACTTGGAATGATGAGAGGAGAATATAGCTGTGACACTCATAATACTCTGTGATGCATAGTACTTGGAATGATGCAAAGGGAATAGCTGTGACACTCATAATACTCCATGATGCATAGTACTTGGAATGATGCGAGGGGAATATAGCTGTGACACTCATAATACTCCATGATGCATATTAATTGGAATGATGCAAAGGGAATATAAATGTGACACTCATAATACTTCATGATGCACAGTATCTGAGATGATGCAAGTAATACAACACATGTTGTTTGCATCCACCCTCATCTACTAATGCTAGTCTCTGTTTCAGTGTTCAGTTATTTCATGTAATAAAACTTATTCTAATCACAGTGTTGTTGCCAACTAATCTTGAACGGTTGTCAATTAATTATGTTTTGTTGCCTAATAATATTGTCCTTGCTGCAAACTAATCTTGTCCTTGTTGCCAACTAATACTGTCCTTGCTGCAAACTAATCTTGTATTGTTGTCAACTAATCATGTTTTGTTGCCTAATAATATTGTCCTTGCTGCCAAATAATCTTGTCCTTGTTGCCAACTAATACTGTCCTTGCTGCCAACTAATCTTGTATTGTTGTCAACTAATCATGTTTTGTTGCCTAATAATATTGTCCTTGCTGCCAAATAATCTTGTCCTTACTGCCAACTAACCATGTCCTTGCTGGCCAACTAACCATGTCCTTGCTGCCAACTAACCATGTCCTTGCTGCCAACTAAACATGTCCTTGCTGCTGATCTTAACCGTAAAATGTTTTATATAACTTGTTATACTCATTTAGACGAGCACTCAGCCTCACTCATATTTTCTTATGAGTTCAAACCTCTAGCAATATTATGTTTCACTCCTACTGGAGGGTGAATTTTACACTTCTTAGGTTTGCAACCCTCTCTTCCTGTGAATGCTGGTACATCAAACTAAAATTAAATTTTCTCATCCTGGTTTCTCAAGTCAGTGAGTTTGTCACTCAACACAACTAGACTCTACTAATGCTCTTTAAATCTATGAGAGAGAGAGATTATTTTAATTAAAATGAAACCATTTAAAATTTCTTTGCTCACAGCAGTGGCTGAGTGGCCTGAGGTGTTAGACTCGCATTTCCCTCTGTCCCCATCGACAAATCCATCAGGATTCAAGTCAAGGCCGAATACACCTAGGATAGTTTTATGTCTATTATTTCCACAGTGGATTTACCATACTCTCTGTGCCAATGTAGGTGCATTTACACCCAGAAACCCTTCTCATCTCTACCTATTTGATTGTTCACTAATAATACTCAGTTAACAGCATCCATTTTTCCATAAAAATATTCTCAACAAGCCTACTCCAAAATGCATTGAAATCACCTAGTCATGTTTGCCACTGACGGGGAAATCATGTTGAATCCTGTCAAGGTGTACATTTTTTACCAAATGGTTTCCCACTAACCCTTCATGCAAATGTGGTTACACTTACTCTAAATTCAACCTTTTTTATTTCTAGCACATTATAGTAATTAGTACATATGTGTGTGACTAGAACAGGTAGTAAGACGCAGTAGTAAAACAAAGTTAAAAGGGCAAAATATGTTAAATAAATTACAATAAATGGCCATTATTCAGGTTGAAATTTGTTTAGTACAGAATATATTTTATTGTAATAAACTGGATTGGTGAATATGCTGAGAGATATTTTTTTATTACAGAGCGATAATTGAGTGAGTTGATTGGCAAGCCTGGATATAAATTGTGAGGTCTGGGTTTGATCCCAACGGGATATATTAAGGATGAGTTAACAAAATAATTGATTAGCCCATTCTTTAACTTTGCAAATGTTCACAAGTTTTACCTCATCTTCCTTATAGTTTAGCTATTTAATATTAGATTCAGTAAATGAATTTAAATCCTCTATTCAAAATAAATATTTCGTATAAAGATTCATTCCAAAAGCTTATAATTATTTATGTGTTTACAAAAATTAACATTTATTTAACAAACTAATAAAAACCAAAAGTACATTCAGTGACTTTTACTGGATACCCCTGGTGAAACTAGTGTTAAGTTTCTGGTATTTTTTTTTATAATTGTTGAATATTTGTTTAATTTTTATCTGTTTGTTTGTTGGTTTGTCCCAAGCCAGCATACAGGCTGTACTTGTTTGTTAACAACACTCCCTCTTTCCAGACAAGGCTATCAGATGTTTGGAGTGACCCTCTCATTCATTGCGACCAGGAGTGGTTTATTCCGGTGGCAGGACCACACACCAACAAATGTGCAGGACAGTGGCTACAATCTACCGTGAGTATCTCTGTAGCTACAGCCCATTGTATCTATAGCTACAATATACTGTATCTCTAGCTACAATACACTGTATCTCTAGCTACAATACACTGTATCTCTGTTGCTACAATAAACTGTATCTCTATAACAGTGGCGTATTCTGAGAACAATTAATAGGTAAGCTGTACTCTAAAAGTTGCAAGGGAGATTTGGGGGCCGAGGCCCCTCAACCACCATTGTTCAAGAACGTCAAGGGATTATTTCAAGGGAAATATTTGAAGATGTGTGCCCATAGAAAAGTGGTTCTGCTTCTCAGATAATCTGGAAAGATTTCTCAGAAAATCTGGATATGCCGGGAATCAAACCCGGGACCTGTGGGTCTGTAGCCAAAACCTCCCACCACTTTAACACAAAGGCGGTCCTGAAACTGTAATTATATTTACATGGTTAGAAATTTAAGTAAATATCAATGTCGGGGCTAATAGTGGCATGGGCACATTTCTGAATGCATAAAAGAGACAGATCCTATTCAATTATCCTAGTATAATTAAAAGCACACAGTTATCAATACTCAAAGCAAAAAATCATAATAAGATTAAAATGAAGTAGTACATGGATCAAGCGTCCATCAGATCTTGGTGAGAGGAAATCAGGTGGATTCTCCAACTCACGTTGCAATTAAAGATATTTCTTAAAGCCTGGCTTATTTCACACAATGCTGCTTGGAAACAAACGAGTCTCCCAACTTGAGAATTTATGCTCCAGAATCTATTTAGATGTGTAAACTCTGACTAATATAGGGAAGATTTATCTCAGACTATTCTATCGCTACGTCATTGGTTTATTGCTAAGATATTTACATGTATTTTGCTGTAAGCAGTGGTGCACCCAAGGGGAAGAAGGGCAAACAGGGTATTTGACCCCCCTCCCCCTCTTTCTCCAACACCACAAATAATGTTAATAGAAATTTAAATAATATTAAGTATAGCTAAAATATTTAGCATTGAAGATGTGTTGAATGTATAGGCTATATTTTAATACCAGGCATCAGGTTTAAGCCTAATATTCAAAAGATTACCGTTACACACAAAATTAACAATTTAAAAAACCATCTAAATAATAGCTTCGGTACCATTTGCATTATTTAAATCTCTTAGTTACTATAAAACTACTCTAAATAATTTATAAAAGCATTTAATATTCATAAATATTCTCAGCCTTCAGGGCTTAGGAGGCTGTGCAACCACAAACGCGATCTTTTCATCAAAATTTCAATCTTGCTACAGCCTTGATTGAATGCCTCCCCCCAAAGTAAATGGCTGGGTGCACTACTGATTAAGTAAATTATGTGAAAATATATTTTAGTTTACCTTTTCCTTCCAAATCATCTTGAAATGGTGAACTCACACTCCTGACTTTTGGGATTTTTTGATGTATAATTATATAAAATCACAATGACTAATAAGTCGTTAATGTAAAACGAAAACTAAAAGAACACTACTAAAACTCCACAAATCCTTTCTATTATAGAAAAACAAGAATTACCGTCAACTACGGTTTAAGTAGTCTCATAACCCGCCCTTTACCCCCCCTCCCCACTCTATCAGTGCTGAAATGCCTAAATTTTGTGCCTACAATAAACTGTATCTCTGTAGCAACAACACACCCTGTGTATCTCTGTAGATACATAGATACAATACACTGTATATATGTACCTACAATACACTGCACCTCTGTTGCTACAATACACTGTATCTCTTTAGCTACATCACACCATGAGTATCTCTGTAGCTACAATAAATGTATCTCTGTAGCTACATTACACCGTATCTCTGTAGCTACAATACACTGTGTCTTTCTAGCCGAGTGGTTCTAAATTATTACTTACGTGTAGACTGGACTTTCACATAAATAGGATCTTTATTGCTCCCACGCTGGTTGAGTATGTTTCTACTTTGGATGTTTTTTTGAAATTACCTTGGTGGTTCATCACAATATATAAATAAAAATGTACTCTTATCTCAAGTATTGTTAGCCACCAGTTTAAACTAATTTTAGAAAAATATGACGTATATATGTTTTAAAATAGTGAATGTTTAAAGTTAAACCTTAAGTGTGAAATATTAACACCCAAATGCCCCAATTGGTTCTAACTCTCACACATGTCAGGATGTAGTTCTAGCCCCCACACAAGCCAGTATGTAGTTCTAACCCCCATATATGTCCACATATGCCCCACAGGCACTTTAGCGAGTCTAACCGCCGAGCCATTGACGAGGTGTGGTACAAGCGTGCTGTAGATCACTACAGCATTGAGCCGGACAGTTTCGTGTTTTCGGTTCCATTTGACGCCGGGGCCCATGGCAAGCCTCTGGTCACCGCCACACACGCAGTATTTGTGGACCACAAGGGACACCGCGCACCAGCAGCTGTGGTCGGGTTACAGTTCCAACATTCCACGCTAGCAGCACACTTCCTGAACATCACGTCCACCGTGAGTATCACGTGATACAAACCAGAGAACAGCTCTGACATAACATTAACATAATTGTTTTTATTATTGTTCCAACAAGTCAAAACTTGTAAATAGGACAGTGATGTTTTACTCAACTTCTCCTTGTCACTTATCTCCACTTTCCCTTTTCATGTCTCCAGTGCTCAGGGTGCAAGAAGACCTGTGCCTCAGAGGAGTTGGACTGCTATGTTCTCGACAATAACGGGTTCATCATCTTGTCCGAAAGTGCTGAGCACACCGGCAGGTTCTTCGGGCACATTGACGGCACCATCATGGACTCTCTGGTGCAGGACAAGATCTACAAGAAGGTGGCGGTGTTTGACTATCAGGGGGCGTGTTCCGACACCAAGTCTCACTACAGTGACGCTGCCAGCACTCTGGAGGTGAGCGGATACAGTGGGGTCACTGCCACCCGACACCTACTGAGACACTAGGGTCACTGCCACCCGAAACCTACTGAGATATTGGTGGCAACACTGTTGGGATGGTCCCCCCTCCCCAAAATAAATCTGGCCCCTTTTAAATTTATTTTACTCCCCTATTTTATTATTTTATTTAACATTAAAAAAATCCAAATAGCTTCTTCAGTATATAATTATATGTATATATGTTTTTAAATGATGAGGATCAAACTTCAGTTTTTAGAGTCATCAACATTTAAAAAAAGTATTCTGGGGTAGGACCACTCCTAATAGAGGGACAGGACCCCCAAACTTGCTTTGGATTGTAAGGGACTAACTCCTTAAATCCCCTTATTTTGGTTAGTTGAATCTACTCTACCTTCCCCCACTAAATTAAGGTTCCACCACCAATGTGTAACCAAATGTTGTTCTCGTTCAACTCCTTAGATCAGTCAATAACTCTTCTGTGGACTGATAACAAGTTGTGGAGCAAGTCCTTGGAGAAATCTACCATCGTGAGAATTGTATTAACAGTGCAGCCGCGTGTGTAGTCAGCACCCAGGGCAGCCTTGAAAGAAGCCCCCCTCTCATACCTACCACTCACACCCTCTCATATTCACACCATAATTCTAAGGGTTATTATTATGAAGAAAAGAACAAGCAGCGCAACCTTTGTTGTGCAGTGTGTCGCCAATCAAAAAAACACTTTTTAGATCATCCAAAGGTTATGATTCACACTTTTTAATCATGTTTTTAGTTCAAATAGTCATAATTAATTCAAAACACATACCTGTCACCCGACACCATGGCTGATAGTCCCAGTCCCGGACTACATCTCATTATTGAATAACAAGGTTAAATAATTATATTTGAATATAAGTACAGTATTTTATTTACACAGTTCGACAAATCAAAAGTAGCACATCATACATTGTTGTTGTAGTTGGGAATGTTACTATGTAGTCATTCACTATTCACTTTGATACATCATAATTAATACAATCAACATATTGATTGATTTGTAGTCTAAATGTTTGTGTCTATTCACTGTGTCAGTCAATTTATTAGAATATTGTGGAGGAGGTTCAGCACAAGGCCTGTTAGAAGATAGTGGAGGAGGTTCATCACGAGGCCTGTGAGTCGGTTGCTCTTTTCACTTAACAAATTTAATTCCACTTATGTTTTATAACACAGCACATTGTACCATTTTATTTTCAATGTTTACAAGATGTATTTTAAAAATTTGGCAACATTATTTGTTGGAATATGATCTAATGTTCTAATAATATATTCGATCTACATTTTTAACACAATTTACTAACACTAATGGGTACGAGGAGTGCCTGATGCCCCCCCTCCCCGCCCTTGTTCACGGCGCCTAGGGTGATCTGGTTCCCCCCACCCCCTTGTTGCATCCATGTGTATTATACTCTCTTTTGGATAAGGGATATATTAATAATCTTAGGTCTGGTCAGTAGGGTAAATATATTGTTCAATCACATAAAGCATTGTTCTCCTACCCTTTAAACTTAGTAGAATTCTACACCTCGACAGTCACAGGCAATGTTACACGTGTTGTCTGGGGCCCTATGGAGGGTAGTCAGCAGGCAACTTGTGTTGAGACCACCCCAGCCCCTGACGACCCTCCTTCCAACCCCTCTACCCCCAGCCATCCTAGTTTAAGATACCCATTGGCATTTACCATTCATCCTCTTTGACCTTCACATTTTTAAAGATGTGTTTTCTTTTTCTTTTACCAATATGCTTTTGTTCACTCAGAAAAGTAGCTATTTATACAAGTTTAACGCTAAACACTGTAAATAAATGTATTCATTAATCGCTTGAAGCCAACCAACTCCATCACTCGGATTCACTCCTAAAACATAAATTATTTGTGTTAATGACCTTTACCCCTTAGAGGAATAAAGACCTAAGGCAAATAAGATAATACAGTATAAATGTATTCAGTATTCATTTTCGGATCAAAACCTTTTTTGACCAACTCTATTGGTCCTTATGTGTACTTTATAATGTTTAGGCTTGCTAGCATTGCTACAGTAGACTAATTGAGCCGATAGCGGTGAATTCTCATCTTCTCAAATACTACACTTTCATCCTTTAAGATAATGTGAATGCATAATGTATACACTTTCTGCAAAATTTTCCCTACACAATCTGGTTGAGTTAGTTATCTCATTATTTTGAGATATATCACTAATAACCAATTCATAAGTAAAACATGCATACCTACTGAGTAAAATGCATGATTGTTTTTTAAAAAGCTAATCTCTTGACTTAGAGGAAGTTCAGGTATTATGGAATAGTCGGGTAATATGAAATACTTGTTTATCTCATCTGTAAGGCAAAGAGAAAAAAAAATCTTGCTTCTACACACTCCCATAATGCACTACATTCAGTCTCACTGTAATTGTGATACGAGTTGTTTGTTTATGAATTAGCTTATGAATTTGGAGTCATCAACACTTTTGCAGGGGTTTTAAAATTTGTATTAACTTTTAGAAATGTAATAAAATACTGGTTTGTTGCTTATCACAAAAATTAGAAGCCATAATTCTGATAGTTGTTTCCATTCTGTGAACCTTAATAGAAGAGATTACAACACTTTCATTTTCAAGAAGGCGTATCGGGGCAGTATTCTATAAAGACCGCCAAGAAAGCAAGGTATTACATATTGGCTGAAAAATATTTTTTTAACATAAAAAAACTAAGCTAATATTCGATGTTATGAAAACTTTAAAATAATTTATTTTTATGTAATAAATATTAAATATTAATGAAAATTAATCCTACTTCTTTGATGAAATTTTTATTTTATTTATAGATCTGCCAAAAAAGGAAGCTTTTAGGGATGTTGGACAGAAAATAAAGCTTATGGATTCTGCCCAAATGGCAATTACAATAGCAGCTTTTCGTGACAAGAAAATGGTTATTTGAAGGCATCCGAGGAATTTGCAGTATCAAAATCAACCCTTTTTTCAACTGGCGAATGAAAAGCAGCAATAATAGTCACCCACAAACTAGTTTCCAACGACAAGCATTATAACCAGTGGCTTGTTCTTCTAAAACTCTCCATTTGGTTTAAAGCACCATTTATCACCTCCACCACCTAAGAGGAAAAACTTGAATAAAGGGTGAAAACGAGGCACTGTTTAAGTCCTAACTGGATCTCCGTAAAAAAAAATCATGGCTGGATATGAAACTTACTGCGAAACAAACTAAAAAAAGGAAAAAAAGGGTGAAAAAAATTCTGGACGTGTTAGAAGGAAGAATATTCAAAGTCATCCTGTGCTAAGAAAGAAATTCAAGCTGGTAAAAAATGCTACAAAACATTCAAAAGAATTGTTCAAAGAAGAGCCAAGCCATGAAAATGAGTCTTTTCATTCAGACCTATCTTCAGAATTTGACTTTGTACCTAACACAACCCAAATGACAATGACGCTGAGTGAATTTTTTGTGACAGAAAATTTTCTGATGTGGGCTCACAATTACTGTACTGGTGATTAATAAAAGTTGATTACATTTGTGACTTTTTGCAATACTTTAATGGAATTATCATTTTTGATGTTTTTTCTATCTTAAATCAATATAATTTGTTCATTTCCTTGTGTTTTTTGATGTAATTAATTTGTCTTAAAAATTACCTTTGCATTTTATATTACCTATTTCAGAATAAGTACCTTCCAAAGTGATTTTTTCAATGTATCATTAATTATGTTATGTAATGTACTTATATTTAAAGTTACAGTTATGGATAAATAATGCCAACTATAACTAATTAAGGTAGGAACTTGTATATATTTTTGTTTGATTATACAGGTATTAGTAGAGCCATGATAGCAAACAAAAATGGGATTCTATATACCAGAATTTCCTCTACTTTAATAGTCGGAAGGTTCATTACTAAGTTCATAATACAACAAAATAATATATGCATAATGTATTTCAATGATAGCTCTTAGTAGATGATAAATCCACATGACTTTGCCTTAATCTACTCCTAGATATCTCAATGGTAGAGCTTAAGAGTACTAAGGTCTCCCGGGTTCGATTCTCATCTACAGGTGTTAATTTTCCGCCTATATAAATACCCAACATTTTTAGATCCCAGCTGGTATCGACCTGGTCTGTTCTAGAGCTGTTGTTGGGTATCTTACCATTGAGCCATCACTGTGTTATAGTTCCAGCCCACTGTTCCTGTGAGGTGGTTCCTCCAGTGGTTGTTTGGTCACTTCCTGTGGTTGGCTGTCCAGACCAACCTCTATCAGCTGTGGGCCCCAGAGTGGGCATCAGCCAACGAGGATGGTATGTATCGCATCAGATCACCCTCTATCAGCTGTGGGCCCTAGAGTGGGCATCAGACCACCCATAATCACAATCACATTAAAATAACCTACAACTTGTACAAACTAATAAGTGGACGAAGAGTAAGGGTGAATTTTAAAGAAGTATACATGCATGAGTTAACAAGGCTGCCTAGCTTTGATGTAGAGACAAGTCAAGATAATATTTTCCAAGAGGACAGAACTCTTTAAGACAGGTACAAGATTACTAGCTATACTTTCATGTATTCATATTTCAAGCTATATTGTGATCTGCAGCTCTCACTTTTGATTAATATTATCAATAAATGTAAATGTGATAATGCTGATAGTAGCAAAGTTCTATCTTGTACAATTCCTGTTTCACAAGGAAAACACTAGAAAATAAATTATATTTAACATTATTTTAAGTCAAATATTATCTCTATGTAAAATGTTTTTATTAATCTTATACAGATTGAATTAGGTAGATTTTAAAATGTTCGTTTACGACAATGCACTTATAAAAAAGATTGAAGTTTAAAAACTCGCCCTGGTTTTATTAGCATATATTTTCAATGGTTATCAGCAACTTAAACTAATTGGGGCTGAACACCAGTTGTAATCAGACGCTCTAACCTCTCATCTAACAATGTGTCCCAGGCCCTCTCTATCCGGACGATTACGAGACCCTCCATGTAAACTTTGACCAATACCCAACTCGCGAGGAAGGCCGCATGTTTCCCAACAGCGATGTGGTGGTAGGGGGGCCCGATCCCCCTCAGCCCCGACCCTATCCCAGCCCTACCAGCTCCCCAGTGGGGTACAACAGGACTCACCCCCGGCCCTGTGACAAGAAGGTGGACCTGTACATCCTACAACCAGAGCGTCTCAACACCAGCGGACAGTCGAACCCTCTCAAGGGGAAGCTGACCAACTGCCACGTCACTGGCTGTGAAAGGTGGGTTTCGTTTGTTGTTATCAGGTGTGGTGATGTGAGACTTTGAGCATTTGATGATGTGGTGTTTGTTTGTTATATAGTGTGGGGATGTGAGACTTGAGCATGTGATGGTGTGGGGTTTGTTTGTTATATAGTGTGGGGATGTGAGACTTTGAGCATTTGATGATGTGGTGTTTGTTTGTTATATAGTGTGGGGATGTGAGACTTTGAGCATGTGATGATGTGGGGTTTGTTTGTTATATAGTGTGGGGATGTGAGACTTTGAGCATGTGATGATGTGGGGTTTGTTTGTTATATAGTGTGGGGATGTGAGACTTTGAGCATGTGATGATGTGGGGTTTGTTTGTTATATAGTGTGGGGATGTGAGACTTTGAGCATGTGATGATGTGGGGTTTGTTTGTTATATAGTGTGGGGATGTGAGACTTTGAGCATGTGATGATGTGGGGTTTGTTTGTTATATAGTGTGGGGATGTGAGACTTTGAGCATGTGATGATGTGGGGTTTGTTTGTTATATAGTGTGGGGATGTGAGACTTTGAGCATGTGATGATGTGGGGTTTGTTTGTTATATAGTGTGGGGATGTGAGACTTTGAGCATGTGATGATGTGGGGTTTGTTTGTTATATAGTGTGGGGATGTGAGACTTTGAGCATGTGATGATGTGGGGTTTGTTTGTTATATAGTGTGGGGATGTGAGACTTTGAGCATGTGATGATGTGGGGTTTGTTTGTTATATAGTGTGGGGATGTGAGACTTTGAGCATGTGATGATGTGGTGTTTGTTTGTTATATAGTGTGGGGATGTGAGACTTTGAGCATGTGATGATGTGGGGTTTGTTTGTTATATAGTGTGGGGATGTGAGACTTTGAGCATGTGATGATGTGGTGTTTGTTTGTTATATAGTGTGGGGATGTGAGACTTTGAGCATGTGATGATGTGGGGTTTGTTATATAGTGTGGGGATGTGAGACTTTGAGCATGTGATGATGTGGGGTTTGTTTGTTATATAGTGTGGGGATGTGAGACTTTGAGCATGTAATGGTGTGGGGTTTGTTTGTTATATAGTGTGGGGATGTGAGACTTTGAGCATGTGATGATGTGGGGGTTGTTATATAGTGTGGGGATGTGAGACTTTGAGTGTGTGATGATGTGGGGTTTGTTTGTTATATAGTGTGGGGATGAGAGACTTTGAGCATGTGATGATGTGGTGTTTGTTTGTTATATAGTGTGGGGATGAGAGACTTTGAGCGTGTGATGATGTGGGGTTTGTTTGTTATATATTGTGGGGATGTGAGACTTTGAGCATGTGATGATGTGGGGTTTGTTTGTTATATAGTGTAGTGATGTGAGACTTTGAGCATTTGATGATGTGGGGTTTGTTATATAGTGTGGGGATGTGAGACTTTGAGTGTGTGATGATGTGGGGGTTGTTATATAGTGTGGGGATGTGAGACTTTGAGCGTGTGATGATGTGGGGGTTGTTATATAGTGTGGGGATGTGAGACTTTGAGTGTGTGATGATGTGGTGTTTTGTTATATAGTGTGGGGATGTGAGACTTTGAGTGTGTGATGATGTGGGGTTTGTTATATAGTGTGGGGATGTGAGACTTTGAGCGTGTAATGGTGTGGGGTTTGTTTGTTATATAGTGTGGGGATGAGAGACTTTGAGTGTGTGATGATGTGGGGTTTGTTTGTTATATAGTGTGGGGATGAGAGACTTTGAGCGTGTAATGGTGTGGGGTTTGTTTGTTATATAGTGTGGGGATGTGAGACTTTGAGTGTGTGATGATGTGGGGTTTGTTATATAGTGTGGGGATGTGAGACTTTGAGTGTGTGATGATGTGGTGTTTGTTATATAGTGTGGGGATGTGAGACTTTGAGCATGTGATGATGTGGTGTTTGTTTGTTATATATTGTGGGGATGAGAGACTTTGAGTGTGTGATGATGTGGGGTTTGTTTGTTATATAGTGTGGGGATGAGAGACTTTGAGCATGTGATGATGTGGGGTTTGTTTGTTATATAGTGTGGGGATGAGAGACTTTGAGCATGTGATGATGTGGGGTTTGTTATATAGTGTGGGGATGTGAGACTTTGAGTGTGTGATGATGTGGGGTTTGTTATATAGTGTGGGGATGTGAGACTTTGAGTGTGTGATGATGTGGTGTTTGTTATATAGTGTGGGGATGTGAGACTTTGAGCATGTGATGATGTGGTGTTTGTTTGTTATATATTGTGGGGATGAGAGACTTTGAGCATGTGATGATGTGGGGTTTGTTTGTTATATAGTGTGGGGATGAGAGACTTTGAGCATGTGATGATGTGGGGTTTGTTATATAGTGTGGGGATGTGAGACTTTGAGTGTGTGATGATGTGGGGTTTGTTATATAGTGTGGGGATGTGAGACTTTGAGTGTGTGATGATGTGGTGTTTGTTTGTTATATAGTGTGAGGGTGCAAGGATTTGAGGGAGTAGTGATGTTAACAGTCTCAGAAAATATATAATCAAACAGACCTTGTGACATGCAAACCTTTATTGTGTATACCTTGTGATGTGCAGACTTTGTGATGTGCAGACCTTGTGACGAGTAGAACTTACACTGACTGTCATGTGTCCAGGCCATTCAGCGTTCAAAAGATTCCGTGCAGTAACCTGATACTTCTCGTGGTGGACACACTGTGCCCCTGCGGCAGCAAACAGCTGAGCATTACACCACAAGAGGTGAACTACGAGAGTGTTTCACCAGGTGGCAGCATGGTGCAGTGCCGCACCAAGCCCCAGGAGACCATGTATCGAAGGAGGCCCCCCAAGTGCATGAATTACCATCCTGAGGTAAGGTTGTAGCCCCTCCATGAAATTCCAGTTGGATTATTAGGGTGGCAGGAGATGGGTGGTTCATGATTGACTATATTGAGGAGGTTACTCAACCACGCAAGTTACTTGACAGACCTGTTTGTCCACAGGAGAGTGAGATTGGCCTGTGTGGTGGGTGCAGTATATCCCTGTCTTCACTCCATATCCTGGCGCTGTGTCTACTAGTGTGGACACTTAGTACTGTTAATTGTTCATCTTCGTGATCACTTGATCTCTACACGGTCGCTGCGATTGTTACTTCCCCCACAGTCACTGGTTGCCATGACAACTCAAACAAGTAAGCAGTCACATCACTCGTCATCACAAACTCATCTTACGTTTCGCGAGCAAACACACAGAGTTTGTTCCTGCTTGGCGGGCGTCACAAGTTTACTAAGCTTCAACTGTTTGCCACATATCAGTTTAAAAACAAAATACATTTTTAAATTTTAACTTAAAGTTAAACATATTTTGATTTGTTAACATGTATCGCATAAATATGATCATTTTATAGGGTTTTTTTCACACCTAAAAAAAACTATGTTAAATTACAAAATATCTTAAGCTTTATTTCAAGATTTACTCTATAATTTAAGAATTTATATTTTCAGTTGAAATATGAAATGTTAAAATTTTCAAATTGAATATGATTAATGGCCTCTGAATCTTTAGTCTCAAGTTGTTCTGAATATCACATTATATCAGTATCCTTGAATCCACCCCATCTAAACATGTAACATGTCCACAGTTAAGTGTGTTCTGCTATTATCTGTGTTTTGCAACTCGACAACTCAACATTTTCAAAGGTTTGATGTAACCTACCACTCTCGTATATGTTACAAAATAAACTACTTACTATTTTTATATATACACTAGAGTCACAACTATCCGGCTTAAAGTGGCGGCATTCCGGGCCAGATAAGGGAAAATCTGGATAATAAGAAACCTGAGTGTAAATACTTTTCATTATGGTTTCACCTAGTTTTTTTTAAATAATCACAGAACATTTTAACTTTGTTTTAATAGAAACTGCCTATTTCTGATTGCGATGTAAAATAGGAATATAGTAATTGTAGTGGGGGATGAAGAATCAAACAAAAATGAAATTTTTAAATTCTTTACTATAAAGTACTTTATTTTGTAATTGGAATATCGGCTACAAAGCAAAAACAATGGACAATAGAGCGCCAAATGGATAAATTCAGTAAATGTTTATAGCAGATATGCACAGGTGTGTTTATTTTGAAAAAACACTTGTTAACATCAAGAGCCAGGCCAGATAACCGAAGGCCAGATAATCATGACTCTAGTGTAATTTAAAACGTTATAAATACACATATGAAATCAAAGATAATTTTAACAAAGTTATACAAACAGCATTTTAACAACTATATTAAAATTCTTGAATGCTAGTTAAAAACTGTAAAGCTTTGTATAGGTTTTAATAACCAACTTCAAACTATGTGGGGAGAAAAAACAAATTTTTTACTGTATTAATTTTATGAGGCAGATTACATGTGGCTAGAAAATAAATTATTTTGCAAATTTAATTCGGAAATTAACATGTCATTGTTTTTTTAGAAATATATTTGTTTATCCTAATTATGCCATAGTGTAAGATATAAGTGGGAGTCGCCCTCAAAGTTGAAGAATTAAGTAACAAAAAAAAACATATTTGTGGTTTTAGTCATATTTAATTTAATTTTATAACACTTTTAAATGAAAAAGCTTTTTTTAAACATAAGTTTTATTAAAAATCTTAGAATAAGCAAGGTTTCTAATTTGTAATGAAATTGTAAATATTAATTTGATATTCATAGAACCCAGTCATAACACAAACTATACATATCTTAACTAATCGATTTGACAATTCCATGTAAGTCTTTGTTGTTTGGCCCTTGCCCTATTTACTAATAACAAAATATCCTTGCCAAAGAGATTAAAAATAAATTAATTTAATAGATAAAAGCCAATCAAATTTTTGTTCTCTTTTACTTTGGCATCTAGGCCAGCCTGTTTTTCAAAGAATCTAGACTTGATTAAAATTTACACTAATGATACATCATATCGCTGTGTTCCAAAGCATTAACTTGTGGCCAAACAGAGGACAGTAGAAATTGTCTAATCGATGCACAACATATCTCAACATATAAAATGGAGGTTCTTGTATGAATTCTGACATATCTCCAACGGTGCTGGAGCTTATAATAAAAATAAACATGACTATTTGTGGGGGAATCAGCTCATTCCAAATATTTAAAGTTTATACATAAGACTTTCTTTGTGGTGTATACTGAAAAAAAAAAGTTTTTTGAGTAAAAGTTTGGTGTCAGTAAAGCTTATATCTGTTGTAAATGTCTGGGAGGGAAAGAGGCAACAATTTCTTTTTCATTTCTATTAAAAATAATATTGTTGCCCATGTTTGAATCTATTATCCACTTCGGACAAGCACAATATTTTCCGAGTTAAGTTTTCGAGCTGTTGTGAGTTTGGGTTTTTTCACAGTTTTGGTGTAGTATCATATTAAGGGTAGTGAATGTTAAATGTACATGGATTCATACTATAAAAGACAGCTTGTAACAGTTTTTGAGAAAAAAAAGGGATAGTATTAAACATAGACATTATTCTAATATGTGAAGTGAAAACAAATTTTGACGTCACATTTTTACTGAATGTTATAACTGTAATATTTTGTTTATCTATAAAATACAAAATGTTACCATACTGCTAGAGTTACTTGCGTTATAGGGAACTATTTAATAGTGTTATTATTTAATAAATTACGAATTTTAGAAAGAAACCATGACAAAGTATACTGCCTAATTCAGTATTAAGTAAAAGCAAACGTTTAACATAATTTGACTTAACTAAAAAAACTCACTTGCATTTTATTTCTAATCATAAATACTTTGATGTATTATAAAAGTATATTGGTAAATGCATTACTCGAGTGAACATAATAAAAGGCACAAACTATCGGATGGAAGGAAGGAGCGAAATATTATGTTCCATTGTAGTAATAAAGACACAAACAATATAAAACATTTTTATTAAATGAATTTTAAATAGGGTTTATTAGTAATGTTAGTTTTGGTACATATTTTTTCATTACAGCATCTTATATTGTGTTATTTTTGTTATTGTAAATAATATTTAATCATCATAAATAGATTTAAGTCTGACCACACAAAAAGTTTTTTAAATGAAGTTTTTTTTCTTATCAAAAGATATGTAAGATATATAGGGAGTATAAAAAAGTTTTATGATAGTGGAACGTATTTTAAATAAGTCATTTTCCATTAAACTCTTTTACCTCATAGCTATATCTCTCCATAACATTGCACATAGATATACCTCACAGGCTAGAGTTAGAAAAAAGATAGAATCAAATCATTCTTGCGTTTTATTTGGATGTGTTGATAACAAAATAAATATATATATATTCATGTTTTTCACATACATATATAAGAAAAATATATGGTGCAGTAAATTTTTACACCAAAAAAGTGTACATTTTATTGTTTTAGATAGTACAATGTGTATATACAATAACCAAGTATGAAGGAGCACAATAATTATGTTTGTCGAACGATGATATACTTCAAAGATATTTCTCCTATAAAACAAAAATACACTCAAGTGTTGAGGATGTATGAAGTGAAGTTTATCTTAGCGCTGAAAAATGAAGGCCGGCTCATATTACTATCAAGTGTGTCATATTTCAAACAAAACTATTTCTCAATTATCTCTATGAACATTTATAAAATAGTTACTGGTTTAGAAGCTAAGTGTGAAAATAATAAACTCTTCCAAAACCAAAAAAGGTCTACGAATTTGACAATATAAGAAACATATTTCTTTCCTCCCGATATGCCGGTTTGTTTCCGGAAGGGATTTATTTAATTGAAAGTGTGTGTGTGTGTGTATATATATAAAAGAGTTGAAATATGAAGTATTAATGTTGATAAAATTTAAAATAAATGCAAAGGGGTTTTGTGGCAGAAATTTACAGAAACAATTTTATTTGTTTGTATGTGAATAACTAAATAATCTGCTTCTGTTTCTTTTAAAATATTGTCTCATTTTGTTTAGTTGTTTCATCGAATCAGAAAGATAATATATTTTATCACAATATTTTACAATATATATTATTAAGATATGGTTAGCAAATAATTATGACTGTGCATCATAAATAATGAATTGATGAAGCTGAATGAAATGTTTTACACTTCTTACTCTTCAACTTACAAACAAACTTAAATATTTTATACTAGAGAGAAAACATCATGTTCTCTACAATCCACGACTTGAAGCAACAAAAACAGCGAGAACATTATTTTTCCTTGATAAAGAGTTGGTATGTTTTAAGAAACACATATTGTCTTGGCATCAAAGCATTTTCAATGCTGGCAACAGTGTAAGAGGAGAAGTTTAATAGTTGTTACAACCTAGTTTAGCATTTTGATTAAAACACAATAAACAAGTAATTTGACTTTAAAAATAAATGTGCGGGTTATTGATCTTCAATCCAATTAAAAACAACTGTGATGTTCTTATACTAACGATGCAACTAAATATGCTAATTAACATATTATCTTACATTTATTTTAATTACATGTATTCAGTACCATAAAAAATGTGTGGGGCAAGAATGACTCTGGATGTTACCTCACCTAGATTTAGGGTAATGGGAGTGACATTAACTCATTCCCTGAATAAATAAAGCTCCTATGAATCTAATAACGTATAAAATCACATTTTAAAAATGACGTGACCTCAACAATACTGACTTGTGGATTACATGAGGTTAGCGTGTTAAGGATCCTTTCAAAAGCAGTATATCATAACGGTATATTAAGTTCACCATAACGATGTTGAAAGTTAATTAAAAAAAAGTCTTGCAATCATCCCCCTTGACAATGTCTTGTAACGTTGATAAATACTGTCAATGTTCATCCATTCTCAAAGTGATTAGAAGCCTATTGTGAGGTGGATGAACACAAAACTGTCTTCTAGAAGCAAGTGTCAGGACCGAGTCCAGGGTCGTCGTCTCTTTGCGAGGAGAACAATGTTCTGTGAAGACTCCATACAGAACATACAACACCCCCCATATCTTCATAAGAGTAATAAACTACCCACTTCGGTGGCCAAATGGTACGAGGCGTTACTCTTACAATAGAGTGTATTGCCGGTGACTGATATTTGGTTTCAAATCCTGGTTGGGTGTACTGAGAGTGGTTTTTCCTGAATGTTTTTCTCCCTCTCCCTCCACACAAATACTAGTACACCCATTCTAAAATTCATCCTTCTTCATCCTTAACACATTAGCATAATTAGTAGATATTTTTAGGCCTATGAACTGAACGGGTAGTAAGACGTGGTAAAGAAATAGAAATATTAAATTACCCACATCGGTGTGCAATTGGACTAAACATTGCCAGTGACAAGGAGGTTGGGTTTGAATCCAAGCTGATGTGCTGATGTTGATATTTCCTTTATAGTTTCCCATTCTCACTTCCTGCAAATGTGGGTATATTTCTTCTAAATATTGCTTTCCTCATCCATAGATTATAAGTAAATACGAGAATCTTGGAAGTGTTGTGAGACATGGTGGGAATAAAATAAAATTATTCTTTGAGTCTTAGTTGTTAGGAAAACACTGAGTGAAGTTGAAAACTTCCCTCTGCACCTTAGTGCGTTATTTATAAATTAATATACACATCATATATATAGTATGTGTTTTGATATTTATTTTATGTCAGAACAAACCATCTTATTAAAAACTGGACCGGTAAAAGATGAAAATAATAATTTGACCAACTCTCAAGAATAATAAATAATCGTAGAGTTCAGACAAAATAAGTATTAAAATATCAATTGCTAAATTGTTTGCAAATATAAAACATATTTTATTTTAATTATTTTTTAATAAATATCAAACCCAATTTCATTTAAATTTAACATTTTATTTACAATCTTGAGTGTATAAAATTGTATGATTTGAGTAAAAATAAAAATATTGAAAATTAAATAAGAGAAATTGAAACTACAGATTGTTTAAGAAATTAGTATTGTACAAAACACAAATTTCCTGATATGTTTTTGCAACAGTGAATAATGATTTGTAATATTTATTATGTTATAAAGAACAAGTTGAGATTTTTAAGTTAAATTATAACTTTTACGTGATTTTTTACTCATTTTTAAGATAAGATAAAATTTGTTTTTTCATTATAGTATATTATACTGATTGCATATAATAGGGATTTGAAGTATAGGCCTCAGATTAGGATTCCTGGTTTATTTTTCAGATTCTTTCCAGTCTTGAACACTGGAGGAAACAAGGGTACTGCAACTTTTTTTTTTTCTTAATAAATTCTCGTGACCTATTAGTTAAAATAGCTCTTACAATTTTTTTAGCACCATGTCTTACAGCCCGTTTAGGTTATATGCCTAGAAATTGTTAACAAGTCTCAATAAAAATACTGATAGAAAATGAAACTTATATAAAATTACGTTTATTTTTAGAAAATTTGGAAGCAAAGTATTTTATTCATTAAGGTTGATAGAATTTACAGGTATGTTTTCCCCAATACATGCCTGCCAACAGTTCATGTTTCACCACTTAGGAACACCAAACAAATGAACTGGCAAATTTTTAGTGTGAACAGCACACTATATACAGGTTGTGTGGATAAAATTTACAATTCTCAGCAAATCTACTTCATTAGATGTTTGTGGATGTCCAAAAAAATAATGTTGAACTGACAATAATCTAAGAAATACAATTTCTATTTTCTTTAATTCATTTACTGGTAAAATTGGAATGAAATAAACACAAATTTGAACAGTGTACGCTTGCTCAAAAAATCTTGGTAAATACTTAAAAGTATTATTATTGTTATCATTGACATTTTAGATTATTATTAACATGGTTATGTTTTATTTACTCTCCTCAACAGTTTAAGGAGAATTTACGATCACTTCTTCGATCAATGTTGGAACTAGTAACAAAAACAAGTTTTTCTCAAAAGCAACCACTCGCACAATATTCGTGTGCTGAGCACTAAGGTTTATTAGAATGTATCAGGTTATCCATCTTATCCGACACGAATAAGTCATGTGGACAGCGGCATCAACAAAATGTTGGCCACCTTAATATGAACAAAAATAAGTCACTTCTACTTCTCGGTTTACGCCGACTGAAATGTGAAATTGTGACTAGTACCAAAAAAAGTTTTTCTGGGTTGCTGATGCCTTAACTTGGGGAAAAGTTTGGTGTTTTTTAATCCAAACTTGTGGGTAGTTTGCTGTGGTCAGCAAACAATATGTCTTCCATTTAAATAAAATTTAAACAGTAATTATTATTATTATTAAAAAACCCTGATAAATTAGTGTTTTAAAAATGTAGATTTGTCAGCAATAGTGTGAAGATATATTCTGGTAGGCAAAGGAATGACAGTTATAATCAAAAAATAATTTATTTTTTGGTATTATTGTACTGATATTAAAAAGAAAAAGCTTTGTCGATGCCAACTTTGTCTTTACCAAAATTTTATTAAGGTTGGCATTGTGGTATACTAGTCAGAAATATATTTTTTTCATTTATTAAAGTGTACATTGTTTGATTAGTTACGTAAACACTACATTTAAAAAACGTTATTGCAATGTTTTGCATTAATTCTTAGCATTTGTTAGCTTCAATGTAATGTTAATATGACTTGTAATTAGGTCTTTAGAGCTTGAACTGAAGTAACTTCCTCTCGTAAGGAACAACTTTCAGAGTTTTGTGTATAAAAAGATGAGACATTTAAAAATAAAGCTTACCTAAACCAAAAATGTCGGAGTTTTTATTTACATAAATGTTTGTTTTAACAAGAACATGTGGTATATATTCACATACAATGTCCCTTTCTTGTGTTTGTCCTTTTACATGTTTCTACCTAAGTGTTCCTCCATTCTTTAACATTTTAATTTTTCTCCCGTTAAAGTTTGTTTTTAGTTAATCTTTTTGGAAGTTGCGTTGCGCATCTCACACTCCTCCCTGATGAGTTCCGATAGAATGAAACCTAGATCGGGGGATTGGGTGGTAACAATATATTTTTTAGGAGGCAGCCATTATCTCTTTGTCCAGTGTCAGCAGTGTAAGTATGAATTGTGTTCCTCTTTTCATTGTAAACATTATTACATTCAATCCTTTTATATGTTTCTATCCATTCTTACAAATTAATATAATATAACAATTATGTATCTCAATGTAAGAGAGACTAGGACTAGTTGGCTGTAACAAGGAGGGACAATATTAGGAATTAAGTTTTCCGGGGAAGAGTTGGGGTACGTGAGATAGTAGAGAGATGGGAGGAGCAGATAAAAATGTGCAAGTGAAAGGAGAACAATGGTGGAAGAAAAGAGGAAGATGGAGGCATTTTATAAAACTGACCTGGAAACAGTTGATGATGATCTCAAAGAATGAAAAGAGGTTTTCCTTACAAATAAGGATGAAACAAAATTATTATTTTTGATAACATTTTAATTACAAAATAAAATGTGACCTATTAATAACATTCAAATTTAAAACTAAAAAGTCTGGGTGTGAAAAGTTCATGTTTTAATCATGCAAAACTAACCCGGATAAAATATAGTCTATATGTAATATTCTCGAAGTTGAATCAAAGTTGGTTTAATATTGGTCATTTGATTAGGCGTATAAACATATACCATATTGTACTTATTATACAACTTTATAAACTAGAAAACATTCTTATTTAGAAAATATTTTCTCTGTAATATTTCATTCCAATATAATAAAGTTACCATCACAAAATGCAAGTCAACTACTTTAGAGCCTGGATTCACTAACAGGAGCAAATAGTTGAGCTGGTGCAAGTTTGAAAGATGTGCCCAAATCCCTATTCATTAAAAGAAGCAGGCGCAATTTGAGAGCAAATTTGCTCCTTTTATTTGCCACCACTCAAGAGTAGTATTAAATCATGATCGTCACTTTAATAAATTTAAATGGTGGTGTATTATCATATTGGCTTAAAATACAATTAGTTATTTAATTGTAATCCAATTAATAATAAGGAAATTAAAATAACAGGTCTGTCAAGCACAAAATTAGTTTCAATTTAGATAGTGGTAACAAAGCAATTTTTTACCTTTTACTGTTGAATTTTTACATTCAAACAAAATGGCATTTCTTTATTATTAGAAAACAAAACGTCAAACAAAACCACGAACTGTGTAATCTTTGTCTAGATCCAAAGAGGTTTGTATTCCTCCAAGTCCAAAGATATCTTGTCACTAAATATGGTGGTTAGTATAGCTTTACAATAAGTTTTAAAGTTTCTATAAATATTTTATTAATGAATAATAATAATATTTAGCACCGCATCTTACTACCCGTTCGGGTTATACGCTTTAAGTACTAATTACTCTATTGGATTAGGAATTGGGAAGGCTGAATTAGAGGAAGCGAACCCGCATTTGCATGGAGGGAGAGTGGAAAACCATTTAGAAAAAACCACCCCCAGTTCACCCGACTGAGATTCGAACCTCGATCTCCCCGTCCTCAACAGTCGAGCAGCTCAACACGACTAACGCGTTAGCCA
This sequence comes from Timema californicum, assembly GCA_902141385.1. Classification (NCBI taxonomy): domain Eukaryota; kingdom Metazoa; phylum Arthropoda; class Insecta; order Phasmatodea; family Timematidae; genus Timema; species Timema californicum. The sequence continues at coordinate 15,663 of CABFOW010001099.1, read as the reverse complement.
TTTTATTAATGGAACTTAAGATAAAATATTAAAAACAAATAATATAGATAAATACTAAATAATTTACTAATATTGTTTTAGTAAGGCATCCAGAAAGAGGCTGCTTCTAATTTTATTTCTGGTTTGTAAGCAAAATGTTTAGAAATCTTTGTATTTGCTGTAATTTTCATTAGAGATTTAAAATAAAGTAGCCGTGGCTTTGAAAGTAGATTATTCACCAGGAGTGGTCGAAAAGAGCGCAATTGATGACATCACCATAATCTTGCCACCAGTTTGCACCTTGTTTAGTGAATACGGAAATGGCACAAGTAGCAAGGCGCATCTTTGGGAGTATCTTGGGTGCAAAGTTGTGCCATAGCAGAATTGCACTCGTTAGTGAATTCAGGCCCAGATGAATAGCAATTTGTAACGTACATAGCAGCTAAGATTGGGTATAATTGAACTCAAATTATAATTTCATTGGATAAGCTTCTTAAATTTATTTGAAGCAAAGTCAAAGCTAATATTTATTTCGAAGCCAAGACAAAGTTCTGACGCTTCACACCCTTACTAAAAACAAAGCAAACAACAACAGCAGTATAAAAGTAACAAATTAGCATTATTTTAGGTGGTTAGCATAATTAGCAATAATGGATTATCAGACCACACTTCTATTCAACCTGATTATGCATCAAGGAGAAACGTGACTTTCGACCCCACCGTGAGTCAAACAAAAGTATCTTGAAAGTGGTTGGTCAATGGCCAAATCTCAACAATCCTGCCCACAGGTAGATGTCAGTTAACACACAAAAACATTAGTATCTAAAATAAAAATCTAGACTAGGTAAATAAATAACAATTAATATAATTGTGAACATTACTCTATGTTATATTATTAAGAGCAGGAATCTGAACTGTAAAATAAGGGTAAGAAAAATTATTTTTCAAAGAGGCACTAATTACTTTTCGCACTTACAAAGCTCATAGTGGAAATTACAAGATATCATATAAAACAACTAATGATGACTACCAACAATTATTGAGACAAACGTTCATTTCTTAAGATACTAAACCCCAAATAAATTAAAGTTCTAGCATAAATGTAAAAGAAAAAATTTAAGAATTTGATAATCTTTCAGTACACTTGGTTTACACTGTAACATGGTAATTTTACCTTGACTGACTACATTATGGCTTTATCTTCTAAGCTATACCTTAGTGCAACTAAGCAAGGTAAGATTGAGTAACAAATATTAGTTTAACTGGTGTTTCATTTAAATTATGTAAATTGTAGATGTACTCAACAAATACTTTTTGTTCTAGTGATCTCGAATAGATCAAACATGGCTGCTTTGTTGGTAATATTTTTACTATCTTTACATTCCAGTTTTTTGAAAATACCTTACAATATTTTATATAAATACATAGTAAAATGAATTAGTGCCTAATAGATTGGAAATATATAATGTCTACACTGTCTTATCGTATATGAATACATGATATATTTCAAATGTGATGTCAGAAGCCTAAATAAAATTAAAAATGTAAATATTAAGGAATCAAAAAGTCAAGGATAAACTTTTAAAATCATAATCCAGAAAACAGCAGAATGGTGACATATTTAGGAATGTCAATAGCATCTCCCATTAGTGATCCCAAAAATAAGGCCTTTTTTAAAGATTCTTGTTTAATTGAATGCCAAGCAAATTACTAGAGCTTAAAGAACTGGGTTAAGTCTATTACTCTCCCTCCTGCCACTAGTTTAAGGCCCCCCCTTTCCCCGTCCAGCGTTCAATCAACTCAACCTCGCACTCCAAGTCTCGGAGGGCAGACTTGATGTCATACTCGCAGTTGGAGCCGTGCCTCTTGAGAGCCTCCTGGAGAAGTTCCTCTGCTCCCAGAGACAGGAACGTGTTGTTCAGAGAGCGGTCCCGGGAGACTATGTTACGTATGGCCCAACTGCATTGTTTCTGGAACATTGCAAACATGTCATCGTGTATAACTACGTTAGCATGTTATAAACGAGGAAGGTTGAAAAGAGTAAAAGTACCATCATTTGCATGGAGGGAGAGTAAGAAGCTATTTATCTAAAACCACCCTTATTACACTCCCCCAGCACTCCAACCTTAATCTCTGTCATCGACAGTCCTGTCTATCACAAGAGTGACACCTTAGACCAAACATGTAAAACTTGTTGGATAAAATAGTCCAAGATA